>JBBBDQ010000264.1:4017500-4040000 GCA_037127315.1 Ascarosepion bandense
AAGTTCTATCCTAAGAATTTTTGTTTTTGTTTATGGAATTATCTTCCAGCTTCTTGCTTTCCACTCAATTATGATCTTCAAAAATTTAAATCCAGTATCAATTGTTATCTTCGGTCTTCTTAATTCTGATTCCTTCATTTTTATCTCTGCGTAATTATGCTTTCTTCTCATATTAATATTATTCCTACGCTAACAACGTTTTGTTTGTTTTGTGGAACACTATTCCGGCTACCAACGTTGATCTTCAAAATCTAAATGCAATATCAGTTGTTATCTTCCGTCTTCTTAATTCTTCTTCTGTTATTGTTCTCGTACCTTAATACTGTTTTTTCTGTTTGTTATTTTCTTTCTCACTCAGTAACACCTGTATTTTAGTGAGTATATATATATATATATATATATATATATATATATATATATATATATATAGAATGCTTTCATTACGATTGATCTCTCTAGAGAAGAAAATTTTTTAAAACAGTTTTCCCTTCTACAACGTATGCTTTACTCTTCAGAAATGAATTGAGTTCTTTCGGTGACTGCTTATATACAACACATTAAAATTTCCCTTCTCTGATTCCATGCGCCTAGGGCTTAGAAGACTCCGACTGATACCAACTTTGTCCAGTTTCGATCCCGGCCAGAAGCAAGTGGATGTGTCTAGCCACACTGATGAGCTGTTATACACCGAAACAGGCTTGTATGTGCATGAGTGATATATATATATATATATAACCTGCGACTCCTATAAACATATAGTCCAAGACGCACCAGACCAATTGTTGGCTTCTCCTATATTGAAAGGGGTCGCATGTTTGAATCCTGCCAAGTGACATACATTTTTCTAACAAAACTTATCGTAAATAGTTAGGCCCGTAGAGATAAACATACTGTTTGATTAAAAAACAAAATATCGACTCAAATACATTCGTATTTGAGACGATATTTTTAATATGGATTAAAAATAATATTCAAACAAATAAATTAAATATGTCGGTTCTTAAAACTATTTCGTTAATCTTCGGGATTTTTCGTGGCATATATATTACAGAAACGGCGGAGTGGGGATAGTGTTCTATTTTATAGAAGCTTCTACTGGAACTTGAAATATGATACTTCCGTAAGCCAGTTTCATCTCAAATTGAATGTACCGTGCGAACAATTTTCTTACCTGTAAATGTGTGAGAAATCCTTCTTCCACTTCTCAAAAAAAAAACTTCATCACGTCGGGACGTTGGTGTGACGTCATTGGGGTTGTGAAATAAAAGAGAGGGTAAGAGATGGGGATGGTGAAAGCTAACCAGCCAGTAAGTTAGAATGTTTCATGGTAGGTTGGGCTAGCGAGGAAGATAAGTAAAGCTGCCGGTCCTATTGCATTTCCTGTCTTGTATTTTGATCTTCATCAGCTGGGCATCCAACTAGGCCCACTTTTTGGCATCATTTTTGGTAATAGCTGCTATTTTTGCCACTGGTTTATCTAAAGATTTTAGAAAAGAGAGATGAAGTGGTAGAGACAGCGCCAAGACTTCTTTTGTTTATTTCTTCCAGTTGTGTCTATATATATATATATATATGAGATAACGATATATATTTTCATATGTCAAGAATAGTATTGAGGAAATTGCAAGACAAAATGAAAAATGTTTACCTGTGATGGGTTTTATCCGTTAGGACGTCATCGGTCTGGATTTGTTGACGTCGTTGTGATAACAAATACGCAAGAACGAGAGACGCTGGTAATTTCATTTTTGAAACATTTTTTTTAAATATATATCTTTTTTTTTGTAATCTAACTAAATTTATCTATATTCTTTCACATTTATTTCCATCACTGTTGTTTATAAATATCCCACATTTTGATAACAGAAAATCTGCAAGAATGGTGAAATTTTGTAAGAACCCGGACGAAAATTTAGTGTGGCTGAACTAGTGATTAAAGTAGAAATTTTTGTCTTAGTGAGTAATTTTCAGGTTTTTAATTAAAGTGGCAGTTTTTATGCCAAACTTGTGGTCAGTTTTTTTACGGCGAACAACCAATGCGTTTTGTGTTTTTTTAAAAATATCTCTTACGTTTATATAGTCTTTTGTTTAAACTTCTTGAGGTTTCTCCAATATATACTTTCTGGCAATGTTTGTGGTTGAATTTCTTCTTCATGTTGTTGTTTGATATTTAGTTATAATCAAAACATACAGACAAGAACATGTACATATATATGTATGAGAGTGCGTGTATATATTTATTTGTATTTGTGGCAAATACATATAAAATAGATAGATATATAGATCATTCGCATCTGGCCGTGAAGTGGTTATGAGCCAGCTCACTTTTTAAACCATTACGACAAAGGGAAAGTAAATTTTCAGTGGGTACTCGACATCTATGTACTTTTGCCGAAATAATATAATCTGTCCAATATTTGTATATTTTTTTATTACGCTGGTTCTAATTTTTCGGCTCACATGAGCCATCTTCAAAGTGGTTGTAGAGACGTTGACATAATGACATCCACCATGATATTCTTTCATGTTGACATAAAACAATGCTATGCGACGATGACAGTCAACAAATAACCCCATTGATGAAAACAAATACATCCCAACCGCTTCCTTTACCTAAGCCAATCTCTGGGCTGAGAATTTTTCCTCATTCTCTGTTTATAAGGGGTCGAAGAATGCATGCCTTGAAATGACATGTTAAATATATATATATATATATATATATATATATATATATATATATATATATAGTAAGTACAGCAAAAGAACTGCTTTATGCATTTACTATTGGAAATTTAAAATAAAAAAAACCATCGCCAGAACCTAATTATCACTAAGTTCAAATCTTACAATGGAAAAGAAGACGGATGTAAGTGATGCCTTTTAGAAAAAAAATGTCATCTTAAACCATATAACTAAACCTAGTCTACTTAATAAAAGAAATGCGATTTAATGACCACATGCTGCAATAGGAAAAAAAACTTAGACCATGATTGATACAGATATCTATATAATTTTGTCTATTTCTCTTCCAGGCCCTTACTTTCACCCTTTCTTTCTTTCTTTCTTTCTTTCTCTTTTCTTTCTTTCTTTAAGTCTGTCTTTCTTTCGTTCTTTTGCCCGCAATTATTGCCATTAATAATTTTGACTTACGCTCTTTGAATTCATCTTCCTGCATTTTAATATTTTTTATTTTTAAAATTTTTATTTCATAATTTTACTTTTAAAATTTTTAATTTAATTTTTTTTATCTCCATGTAGCCTTTGCTATTTAAATTTCACTCTTATTAAAAAGCAGTAAACTAACTGTATAAGATTTAACACCCATCATAACAGATATTGAGTTATCTTAAATTAAATCTATTAAATAGTCAATCTGTAATATGCACCTGATTATTGCATAACGCATGAAACTCCGAGTCATGCCATTAACGTAGGACAATATATATATTTGTTACCGGTTACGAACCATGGCTTACCACATCAATCGAAGTTGACTTGCCCCTGTGACAGGAAATGTAAAAATATACGTGGCCTGAAGATACATCAGACAAAAATGAAATGCATGGCACGTATTGGCAATCTGCAACGCACAGGATACTCTCCTGGTGCGACGCAGGAAGAGCAGGGCCAGGATGCACACCACATTACCCAGTCCTTCCAAGTAGGGGTCAATATGTCCAGCAACATAACATCAAGTAATTTTCGGAAAAAGATCAAATGGCCTGCAGCAACAGATACAAACTCTTGGCAAGCTTTTGATTTGGACATCGGCGAGATCCTGACAATGATTTTGAATGGCTCCGTTGATAAAAGACTAGAAATGATGAGCAAAATAATCGTGAGCTTTGGAGCAAAACGATTTGGAAACAGCGAAGAAAAATAAGTGCCGAATAGTACCATGAATCGAAGAGAAAATCGAATTAAAAAACACAGAGTAGAATTAAAATCACTAAAAAAAAAGCAATATAAGAATGCAAAGCCCGAAGAAAATGAAGCCTTAAAAGAACTAAGAGACTCGATCCGATCGGATTTAAAAGCATCAAGAAGAGCCGAATGGCACCACCGGAGGAGGAGAGAAAGAGCACGAAAAAGAGCAGCCTTTATATCCAATCCTTTCGGATTTACCAAACAATTACTGGGTGAAACTCGCAGTGGAACGCTACAAAGTAGCACAGAGGAAATAAATGTTTTTCTCAAAGACTCCTTAAGCGACCACTACCAGCAGCAACAACTTGGCGAAAACCATCTACTTCTTACACCAGATCCTCCTTCAGTTGATCTCGACATAGGACTACATAGCTTGGTTGAATTGCAATTAGTGCTTAAAAAAGCTCCGCTCCAGGCCGGAATGGAGTCCCGTACTTAGGGTACAAAAGATGCCCGAAATTACAACGTATCCTATGGAAGTTACTGAAGGTCATTTGGAAGAGAGGGAAGATAGCAGATCAGTGGAAGTATTCCAAGGGGATATGGATCTCCAAAGTGGAAAACGCCAAGAAAATCAACCAATTCAAATGTATTTTGCTGCTGAATGCCGAAGAAAATTTTTCTTCAGCTTATTAAATAGTAGGCTGTCAAAATATCTAAAAATAAATAACTACATTGACATCTCTGTTCAAAAAGGAGGAGTCCCAGGCATGCCAGGATGCATGGAACATACAGGGGTCATTACCCAACTACTAAAAGATGCCAAGGAAAATAAGGGAGATATTGCAGTCCTCTGGTTAGACCTTAAGAATGCTTATGGGTCATGAAGAAGCTTAATCCGGTACCATATACCCAGTGCTTTCACCAAGTTCATTTTAAACTACTATAAGGATTTTAGAATGAGGGCAGTAACAAAGACCTCAACTTCGGCGTGGCACAATCTTGAAAGAGGGATAATAACAGGCTGTATCATTTCAGCGACTCTCTTCGCATTATCAATGAATATGCTGATAAAAGCGGCTGAAGTGGAATGTCAAGGACCAGTCTCCAGATCCGGTGTAAGGCAACCACCGATTCCCGCGTATATGGATGACATGACCATAACCAGCACGTCCGCCACTGAGGCAAGGCGGTTGCTGAAGGGCATCGAAGAACTCATCGACTGGGCGAGAATGGTTTTTAATGCTTCCAAATCACGTTCTCTAGTAATGAAGAAAATTAAGCTTTCGAAAAATGAAAGATTTAAGCTCTTTGGAGATGACATACCTACAATACATCAAAAGCCAGTAAAGAGCTTGGGGAAGCATTTTGATGAAACCCTAAAAGATTCAAGATCCGTAATATTAACAAAGAAGAATCTAGAAGGGTGGCTAATCAGGGTTGATAAGTCTGGCTTACCTGGCAGATATAAAGCTTGGATTTATCAACACGTCATTCTTTCAAAAATACTATGGCCTGTAACTATCTACGATTTCACTTCCTCCAGGGTAGAACTAATGGAACGAAGCATAACATCACGACTACGTAGGTGGTTAGGTTTGCCAAGATCTCTATGCAGCGCAGCGTTATACGGGAAAACAAACGCACTGAAACTCATGTTTAAAAGCCTGCATGAAGAATTTAAAGTAGCTAAAGTGAGAGCCACAATCCAGTACGAGTGCTCGAAATATCCCAAAGTAGCCGGTGCGGGAATATCAGTATATACAGGTAGAAAATGGAACGCCTCCAAAGAACTGAATACAGCAAAAGAAAGAATCCGAGAAAAGGCAATACTAGGGACCGTAGCTACTGGACGCGCGGGCCTCGGGTTTTTTCCATCAGAAAAATATGACAAACTGCAAGGAAAAAAGAAAAGTCATCTTTTGCAGGAAGAAATCAGAAACGGCGGAGAAACAAATAGCAATCCAAGTTGGGATGAGAGAGCAAGGGGCATGGACCAAATGGAGCTCTATGTTGAAACGCCAAATCAAATGGTCCGGAATATGACACGGTGACTCCAGATTAACATTTCTGATTCGGGCAGTATACGACACCCTGCCAAGCCCCGCAAACTTACAATTATGGTATAAAACCCAGCCGCCAAATTGTCATTTTTGTGGGCGCAAAGGTACCTTAAAACATCCTGAGTAGCTGTAAATCTGCACTAGCTGATGGGCGTTACAGGTGGCGCCATGACGAAATTCTAAAAGAGATCGTGAAAATAGTTCAAAATGCTATCAAAGAGAATGTTTACAACCCAGACACAAGACAGATAAAATTTATTAAAGCGGGCGTGAAAATCTTACAAAATAGAAAGGTAAATCCAAACCTGTTATTTCCTGCAACAGACTAGGAACTAAGGGCCGATATAGGCTCAAGATTGAAATTCCCAGAGCAAATTGCCATCACAAAACTTGGCCTAGATATAGTTTTCTTCTTACATAATTTGAAGAAGCCCATGAAAGGAAGAAGTTCAAATACGACGAACTGCTAGAGAGTTGCAAGGCTAAAGGCTGGAGGGCTAGCTGCACTCAGATAGAAGTGGGGACTAGAGGATTTGCAGCAAGGTCCTTATGCAAAGCCTTAACAGATATTGGGATAGTGGGAATAAAAAAAAAGGAAAACATTCAAATCCATCACCGAAACAGCGGAAAGAACAGCTAATTGGTTATGGATCAAAAGAGCGAGTGCCTGGATTTCGCAACAAATTGTTAGCTAAAATTCCCCGAAATTCTGCATTTCTGATTTATCTTCATTTTATTAGTACTCGTAAATAAAAAGATAATAATAAAGATAAAATGCATAAATAAGTTTTAAATTAATGTATCGTGATTAATTCTTAGTGGGTTTTTTTTTCTAATAGCCGTAGAATAGGTAAATTGTTTCATATTTTCGGACGAAAAATTGTTTCATATTTTGTCATGTACGGTTCGCCTCTAAATGGAAAGTGGCTCTGACTGTCGCCAATCAGAAGCATTCGCAAGGTTTCGTACCGGGCCTAAACGTTATAAATCTTTCCAGTGTCTGAAAGCGCTTATCGAGGGTGGACCAGAAACTGATCATCTCTAGTGATCCACGCAATAACATCACTGACGACACCCTCTAGCGCCTCCACGACGATGCGTATGTTTGAAAAGGGAAAATGTATATATAGATATAGAAATTAACTTTGTTCATGCTACATTGAGCACTGATTTATTAACACCTGAATAATGATATTATACATGCATGTATCCTCATACGTATATATAATAATTCACGTAACTATATATATATATATATATATATATATATATATATATATCAATTTACGCCGTGAATCTTACAACATTTCACTATTTCTGAGAGAAATGCTATTAACACAGTGTAGGATATCTAATAACAAAAGTGATATAAACAAAAAGAAAAATAATTTAAATAAAATCAGCTAGATTAAAAAGATCATTCCCGGCGTCCTTCGTATCTGCGCATGTGTAGATGCACTTAACAAATTTAGTCGGATTAGCTTCTAAAGAACGAATCGAGTTATACAAAAACGTTTGTCATTTTGTTATATTTTTCACTCAATATGCATGTGCGTGTGTCCGTGCGTGCACGCTTCTGTGTCTGTGTGTGCATGCATGTGTGTGCGTGCATGTGTGTGCTCCATCACTATTTTGATCGATATTGGCACCATCACTATTATTTTGACCGATATTGGTTCCATCAATAAAATATTCTTACCGATATTGGCTCTATCATAAATATTTTGATTATATTGGCTCCACCACATCTATTTTGAGCTACATTGGCTCCATCACTTCTATTTTGACCTATATTAGCTCGATCACTATTCTAACTGATACTGGCTCCATCACTAATATTTTGACTGATATTGGCTCCATCACTTCTATTTGAGCTACATTGTCTCCATCGCTAATATTTTGATTGATACTGGCTCCTTCGCTACTATTTTAATTAATATTGGCCCCATCACTTCTATTTTGACCGATATTGGCTCCATCACTTCTTTTTTTTACCGATATTGGCTCCATCCCATCTCTAGCTCTAGACTTGAACAGGCTAAGATTGTAGATATCTGGTAAACATCCTCCTGGATGTTGGCTCCACAGAGCAACGGTTCACAGGAAGAATTTCACAAGTAGAACTTACTTCTCACCAATGGAATAGGGAGGGAATGAAGTTGGTTCAGTACAATCCGCGTAAAATGGTAGGTCCTGGCCTGTATATTAGAAATGGTGGAACTAAGAAATGCAGTTCGTCTGAGCAATTTTCACGGCAGTAGTGGTAGAGCCGTGAGAGGCTTGCGACAATTCATCTGTGGGAGAGGAGGTTGCATACATACCGGCTGACAATTAGATGTTATGTATTTGTTGTGAAATTACTTCTCGGTCGTACAGTGAGATTTTCACCACTTCCTGACAAACCAAAACATTACGACTATTTCTCTAAGAAAGATTTGGCCATCAATACAACCACAAAACATTTCTCGGTGACTGACTTTTCAAGATAGTGCCAGGATCATAACAGCAGATTAGTTCGGTGGCCAGATAAAAATTGTGAGGTATCATATTATAAGTGTGCTTGTCCCTACTTTCGTTAGTGCACACGCATAACGCCTTGTCAATATCTCATAGATACTAGAATAGTCCGATTTGATCATGTGGAAAGAGAATAAAGAGACTACTTACTTTCAGTGGGAAAATGAAAGAAAGAAAAAAAGACGGGGAGATAAAAGTATTTAATATCTTCTAATACCTCATAAAATTCGTTTTGATAAACAAAACTCACAGAGATGCTACTTGGGCTCAGTGAGAAATGGAATAAAAGAAAGGAAGAAAGAAAGTGAAAATGTAAGTAATTAACATGTTTCACTGAAATTGAAAAAAATTGTCAATTTCAAATCCTTTCATTTGTACCCCCATACTTCTTAAAATAACGTTCAGCATTCATATTTATGATTGATATTGCAATATTTTGTAAAAGTCATTAAGCTCAAATATTTAATGATGCGATAGGGGACTTTATACATATATTTTATTGTCCTAGAACTTGTCATGAACTTATTGAATCATTAATTTAAAAATTAAGATTCACAAGAATATCAAAATAGGAAAATCGTGACGTTCCAATGGGTATTTCCGCCAACCATTTGCTCAGACCTAACAAATACGTCTTGCGCCCCCTTCCCATGTCTCTCCTTCCATTTATCTGACCTGTGAGTATTAAGTTCTCCGGGCTCTCCTTCATCATTACGTGTCTCAGGAACCTCAGTTGACTTTTCTAATATTTAGTATCGGTTTTCTTCTCGTTTGCATTCTTTCCAATACTTCATCGTTGAACATGTGCTCCGTCCATGGTATCCTCAGCATCCTTCTGTAAAACAACATTTTTGCTGCCTGAAGCTTCTCCTTCATCTTTGATGAGATCGTCCAGCATTCACTTCCAGACAGAAAGACAGATATCACATAGCACTCTTTTTTTGTATGGAATGAGATTTTCCTGTATTTCAGTACTTTTGAACAGGTTAAGAGGGTCATCCCTTGTTCCCTGTTTAGGATGTGGTTTCCGGTTTTCTCTTTTCCAATCTTCTAACTTTGTTTTTGGAGTCGATAGATCTATCTATCGCCCGGTTCACACTCCACCCACGTCTATTGAACAGGTTAAGAGGGTCATCCCTTGTTCCCTGTTTAGGATGTGGTTTCCGGCTTTCTCTTTTCCAATCTTCTAACTTTGTTTTTGGAGTTGATAGATCTATCTATCGCCCGGTTCACACTCCACCCACGTCTATTGAACAGGTTAAGAGGCTCATCCCTTGTTCCCTGTTTAGGATGTGATTTCCGGCTTTCTCTTTTCCAATCTTCTAACTTTGTTTTTGGAGTCGATAGATCTATCTATCGCCCGGTTCACACCTCCACCCACGTCTATTGAACAGGTTAAGAGGGTCATCCCTTGTTCCCTGTTTAGGATGTGGTTTCCGGCTTTCTCTTTTCCAATCTTCTAACTTTGTTTTTGGAGTTGATAGATCTATCTATCGCCCGGTTCACACTCCACCCACGTCTATTGAACAGGTTAAGAGGCTCATCCCTTGTTCCCTGTTTAGGATGTAGTTTCCGGCTTTCTCTTTTCCAATCTTCTCTCTTTGTTTTTTGTTTTTGTTTTTGTTTGTTTTTTTTTTCAATTGAAGTAGATAGATCTATCTATCGCCCGGTTCACACTCCACCCACGTCTATTGAACAGGTTAAGAGGCTCATCCCTTGTTCCCTGTTTAGGATGTGGTTTCTGGCTTTCTCTTTTCCAATCTTTTCACTACTGTGTATCCCCCTGCACATCAGTGGCGTTACCGCCTTGCTCGGGGTGATACGATTAAAAAAAAACTTTGGTTAGTTTCTGAAATGCGTCTTTGGCTATGCCAATGCGTCTTTGGATCTCCACACCGCACTTCCCATTCTCTGTCAAAACACGTTCCAGGTATGTTAATTTTTTTTTAAAGTTTTATTTTAGATTCCCCGACTTGACAATTGGCATATTTAACTTTTATTATAATATTGTTTTTTCTTAATTTTCTTAGCGTAACGTTTCGGCATTAATCAGATAAATCTAACATTTTACATAAAATGTTTAGCTTTACGCCTGCTTGGCTTGGCTTGGCTCAACGGACCTCAAGTGGAATGACTACGTCGAATCCATTGCTAAATCCGCAGCTATGAAAGTCAGCTCTCTGTGCAGGGCCCGGAAATTCTTTCCGCCTGAATCTATCCTGCAATTATATAAATCCACCATCCGCCCCTGTATTGAGTACTGCTGCCACATCTGGCCGGGTGCCCCTTCTATTCTCCTCGGGGTTCTTGACAAAATACAGCGAAGAATCTGTGATGTGATTGATACCGACTTGGCTGACCACCTGCAGTATCTCTCTCACCGGCGTGACGTGCCTTCCCTGTGCCTCTTCTATAAATACTTTCATGGCTTCTGCTCTGACGAACTTAAATCACTGGTGCCCCCTAGATATGAATTTGCACGAGATACTAGATTGGTAACTAGGTCCCACCCTTTTACAGTGAAACCGATGAAATGTAACCGCAATTTCTACTCCAACAGCTTCTTTCCTCGCACTTCCCGCCTGTGGAATTCTCTATCGCATGCTACAACCTCCAGGAGTTTAAATGTAAGGTCAATAGACACCTCCTAACACACTAACTCACACCCACTCTCTCCAACTCTCTCCCTATGTACATCTTAAGTCGTCTATCACCCTCCTTCTGACATTTCCTATACCCAATCCCTCTATGTAACCCTCTGCGCTATAGTGGCAGTGGAATGCCTTGCTTGGGGTGACACGATTAAAAAAAAAAAAGAAAAAATTCAGCCCCTAACTGTTTGAGGCTACGGAATTATTGATCTACCTTTGTTCACTAAAAATGCTACTTTAATACAAATACTATTTTCTTATTTCCTATAAGAAATTTCTTCTTCTATTTCGTCGTTGATATAATCGCTTTATAGCCTTTTTCTTTTTTCTTCTTTAACTTCGCTGTCGTCCTCCACAGCATCTATATTTCTTTCTTCTACTTCGTCATCTCTTTATGGCGTCATTTCTTCTTTTTCTTTTTCTTTTTCTTTTTTCTTATTCGTCGTCGTCATTATCTGTGTTTCTTTCTTCTACTTCACTATCGTTGATATCATCTTTTTATTGCTTTTTTTCGTCATTGTATCCTATTTTCATCTTTCTTTTCTTTTCTTTTCTTTTCTTTTCTTTTCTTCCGTCTTCCTTTTAAGTTTTTCTTCCTGTTTTTTCTCTTTTCTTTTTTCTATATGTTTTTATCTCGTTTTTCCTTTTCTCTTTCTCCATGTTTATATTTCATATCAAAACATCTCTCCCATATTCCTTATTCCCTTCAAAATATCAAGAAAGTTTACTTATGTTATCTGTATTCGTCAAATATTAGCACACAAAAATATTTTTAAATAAACAAATATAATGAAGCCTGAAGCAAAAGGGACTTAGAAAAGTCAAAATAAGCAAATTAAAAAATATAAACCATTTTTTTTATATCTAACTTTCCGGAATGACACCTCTAATTTAATTTTTTTCTTTCTTTTTTTACTCATTTATATCTAAATGTACTTAAAATCACGTCTACAAATTTTTCAGTCTGCAAATTTAAAACGAAAATGCCCATAGTCTTATTTTAATTATATTCAATCAAAAAAACATTTGGCACAGGGTACATTTCAAAGGGAACATGGAGTTCATATTTATCAAACGTAGAGATTAGAGAGATTACGTCAGATGGAATTGGTGAAACAATTTCGAATCTCGGTTAAGATTGCTTATATTCACTTTGCAGAAATACTCGAAGTAAAGGCATAAGTCCAAATTTCCCTATCCTCTATGCCATATCAGTAATTGTAAAATATAAAAAAAATAGAATTAAATAATAGTGGTAATGATAATATTAACTGTTTCCTTATAGGGAGGCTTACGGCCACATCACGTTCAAACATTACTCCCAGAGGAACACCGAAGTTAAGCAAAATCGAGACTTCTTCTTCTTCTTCTTCTATGTGCCCTGTCCCTTCAGGACGTAGGCGATCATGGATCTCCACGTCTCCCTATCCCTTGTGGCTCTTAGTATGTTTGCTCCTGTTGCTCCTGGCAACCCCCGTTCCGTCATCCACCTGATCAGACCCTGCAAATATGTTATTCGCTGCCTTCCTCTGTCTCTCCTTCCTTCTATCTATCCAGTCAGTATCAGGTTCTCCAGGCTCTCTTTCCTCATTGCATGTCACAGGAACTTCAGTTGTCTCTTCCTGATGCTCAGCATCAATTTCCTTTTTGTTGCCATTCTTTCTAACACCTCGTCGTTGCTTGTATGCTCAGTCCACAATATTCGTAGCATCCTTCTGTAGAACCACATTTCGGCCGCTTCCAGTTTTGTCCTCATTTTCGATGATATTGTCCAGCATTCACAGCCGTATTGAAGAACTGACATCACGTAGCAGTCTAGCACTCTTTTCTTCGTTTCTATTGAGATTTTCCTGTGTGTTAGTATTTTGCTCATCTTCTGGAACGCGTCCTTTGCCATCTCCTGTTAGAACACTTCCTAGGTACTTAAATTCTTGGACTTGTTTGATTCTGTTATCCCCCACCTGTATTTGGCATTTTGTAGTTTCCTTTCCGTGTCCGCGATCAGTACTGTATCGTTCAGGTTGTGGCCTCCAATAACAAATCCTGGTGTGTCATCTAGGGTCCTCAAAATATTCTCGCTGTATAGGTTGAACAAATCCGGTGAAAAGACACATCCTTGTCTTACGCCTTTTTCTATCTTTGTGTATCTACTGAGGTCGTTACCTGTCCGTATGCAGGCCGTTTGCTGCCAGTAGAGATTCTTGATTATTCTTATGTCTTTGCCGAAAATGTCGAGGTTGCTTAGCATCTCCATCAATTCTTTGTGTCGTATTTTGTCGAATGCTTTCGCGTAATCAATGAAGCATTGGTACAAGTCTTTCTTCATTTGTAATGCCCTTTCAGAGAGCATCCTAATCATGAATATGGTGTTCCTTGTTCCAGTGTCCTTGACGAACCCGCACTGTTCCTATCCTATCTCTGGCCTGATTCTGCTTCTCGCTCTATTCATCAGGATTCTGACAATCAGTTTTGTAATGTGACTCATTAAGCTGATAGTTCTGTGTAGTTCGCACTCGTTTGCACCAGGTTTCTTCGGCAGCGCTATAAATATCGACTTGCATAGGTCGTCTGGTATTATTCCGCTGCTATAAATTTCGTTTATTATGTCGGTTATCTTTTCTATGCCATATTCTTCTAAGGCTGTCAGCAGCTCTATCACTATGCCATCTGGACCAGGTGCTTTGTTTCTGTTCATTTTGGCCATTGCAGCTTCCACTTCGGATTTTAGTATTTCCGGTCCATCCATCTCCTTGTGTATTCTCGGTTGTTCTCTATTGTCGCAAAAGAGATCCTTTACGTATTCTTCCCATCGCTGGAGTATTTCCTCTTTCTCTATGATTGTCCCTTCCTTGGATTTTATGCATCCTGTTGAGGAGCAGGTTTTTTGTCCTGTCAGTTCTCTTATCTCTTTATGCATCTCTGCTTTGTTGTTCCTGCTCAGTCTCTCTACTTCTGTACATTTGTTGTTGAGCCATTCCTCTTTGGCTTGTCTGCATTTGTTCCTTATCTCCCTGTGAAGTTTTTTGTACTCTGCTCCGTGTCTTGGCGTTATTTTTTGTCTCCTTTGCATCATATGGAGGATCTCGTCGGTCATCCACTCGTTTTTTCTTCTGCGTCTGATTTCCTTTGGGGCTATGTTGTTCGCTGAGGTCACCATCGCTTCTTTTAGTGAATCCCATTTTGAGTATCCTTTTCCAATTTGTTCTTCATATTTCTTTCTCACGCTGTTATTATATTCTTTCTGCAGGGTGAGATCGTCCTCTAGTGTGTCGTATTGCAGCCTTGGTGATATGCTGGGCTTCTTCAGTCTTCGGAGTTTCACTTTTAGTTTGCAGATGACTGGGACGTGGTCACTTCCGCAGTCAGCAGCTGGGTATGTTTTGCATTGGACTACTGCATTCCTGAATCTCTTGCAGTACATAAATAGGAGACCACTTAGGAATACGAGGTGCTTGGATGGGGGCGGGTAGTGTAATGGATAATAGCTAAGAATTGTTAATAGGAGCGCAGAGTTCCATATCAAGTCTGGATTCAATTCAATTATATTCAATTCCGCGCAAATAGCATTTGGAGACGTGAAAGTTCTTTTAATCTAAAAATAGTTATTGGCTTTAAATAACCTGCAAAGGTTGGATAAACCATAGGAAGTGAACCAATAAAAAAAAAACCTTGTACAAAATTATTCAGCATTGATTGACCGAAATACAGTACCAATGTCGGTTTCCTTCCTAACCTTTCATTTAAAGTAGTGTGGAATGTCAACATTCTTGGTAATGTCATTAGTTTCGCTTTTGGTTGAAATTTATAAAACCTTTCTGTTAAAATAAGTTTTCAGGAAAATAGGTTTCTTACGTACAGTAGCTTGAATTACTCTTTCCGGTATTGATGACATTTCCTTTCTAACCTTTTATTTAAAGTACTGTGGAATGTCAACATCTTGATTATATCATTATTTTCTCTTTTAGTTGAAATTTATAAATTTTTTCTCTTAAAACAATTTTCATGAAAATGTTTCTCACGTCCAGCAATTGTTATCGCTTTTTCCAGTATTGATGGGGGTTTCCTTCCTAACCTTTTATTTGAAGTAGTATGAAGTAGCGTGTTGATCGTATCATCATTTTTTCTTCAAGTTACATCAGCAGTCTATTTTACTTGTTGCTGCTATTGAAAGTCCCAAAGGGATGTGATTTTTGTTATTTTTTATATAATCTTTTCAATCCAAGCAAGGCAGTACTGCCACTGGTGCGCAGAGGGTTACATAAGAGGTGAGAGAGGAGAAAGAGGAACAAGTTACAAGGAGTTTCAGAGAACGGATAAAAGAAGAATGTGAACACTGATTTGAGGAGAGCTGCATGAGAGTAGAGCGGAAATGGCGAAGAACACAAGTGGCGGTTACTTTTGCCTATTTTGATGGTAAATGGGTGAGACCTAGTTTCCAATCTAGTAGTAAGATTAAGTTCATGTGGTCGAAGCACCAGGGAATGAAGCTCGTCAGAGTAGAAACCGTTACAATATTTGTAGAAAAAACAGAGGGAAGCCATATCCCGTCGGTGAGAAAGTGACTGAAATTTTGATACCGAATCGGGATCGATTACATTTCAGAACCTACTTTGGATTTTGTCGAGAACCCCGACATGAATAGCAGGAGCATCCGACCAGATATGACAATAGATATGGTAGATTTATAAATGTGCAAGTTGGATTCTGACGAGAGGAAAAAAAAACTATCTGGCCTGGCACAGTGACCCAACTTTCTTAGCAGTAGATGTAGCTAATGATTTAATGTAGACTTTCCACTTGAGGTCGGCTGAGAGAGTGAGACCGAGGAGGCGCAGTGGATCGCTTTCTGGGAGAGTAGTGTTATCCATACTGATGGAAGGTAAGAAAGTTTCTCTATGGTAGTAAAAGGATATCAACTTCTCCCTCGAAAGTTCTTGCGAAGTTCTTAGGAGTTCTTAGAAGTTCTAGAGAGTTCTTTAGAGTTCTACTGGAGTTCAGTAGAACTATTAGTTAGTTCCAGTTCGGACATAGTTGGACTAAGGCAATTGATATTAGTCGGTAGTTAGCCGAATACTAAGGAATCAGCTTACAGTGGAAGATTACCAAGTTCCTAACATTTTGGGTCGATTAGCAACCGACATAGCATGATTGTTACCTTCAGTGAGAAAAATGCTCCACAACAATACCTAAGTTTGAATTAATTGTCGGTAGAATTTCAGGGCCTGTTCTAACGGCCAACTTTTGAAGCCACAGATTCTGAAAGAATTAATGGCGTTCTATGGAGGAAGTGTGAACCGATATTGCTTGCTCGATTAAGCAAATATCTAATGGTGGCGCATTCAGAATGGATTTGCGATTCGTTGTAATGAAGGGTTTTTTTTTTCTTTTCTGCTCATTCAGTACTTTTATTTGAAAAGTTGTACTAGTTTGTTTCTGTTACTGTCAGTGCAGCTCCCATACACACAAAGACGCACTCACACGAAGGAATTAACATCATCTGTTTTATCTTTCCATAACGGTTCGAGTATTAGATATTACAACCACCTGGATTCTTGGGAATACCCTGGAGACAATACAAACTTACCGACGCTCAGAAACTGACACGAAAATGCATCAGTACGTTCAGATTTAAAATTCATTTCTCATTTTTCATTGGCTTAGTGTAAAAAAAAAAATGTCCCCGGAAGGAAGAAAGTTTAAGTGTTTAATAATAAAACGCAGAACTCTTTTAAGTTTTAGCAAGACATATGTGGTGGCTTCCTAAAAAAAGTCAATTATCACAATATTTGACATTTTTATTTATTGAGTTAAATAGCATAGAAAGTCAACCAAATTATTATTTCCAACATATTGCGAGCCTCGAGAGAAAAAAAAAGTAAAATATCTAGATAGACATTTCTTTTAAGATATATAGAGAGACAATGAACAGGCTTTGATAGATAAATATATAGATAGATAGCTAGATTAACATGAAGAGATTTTAACATAGCATTCAAAATTCTACTTAAACACTGAGTACTTATGTATATACATACATACATACACACACATTTATATATATATGTGTGTGTGTGTGTGTGTGTGTGTGTGTGAGACAGAAGTAGAGAAAAGAAGGAGAAAAAGAGAGAAAGAGAGAAAAAGAAAGAAGGAAAAGTTCCATCCTACACATGTTGTATTTCATGACTAACTGATGCTGCTACTCTAGGCCTCTTCTTACAAAAAATCTCTAATTATGACATCCCACAAAATAAGTATAAAAACTAAATTAGCTAAACAAAAAACCAACTAAACCTGTTAACAGCTCTTTCTGGAATATCCGTGGCATCCGTATCAACTTTTGCAGGATTGAATCCTTCCTCCAAGGTCACTTCTTTCGGATTTATCGGAGCCACGCGTCTGACAATAATAGGCGCCTTTTTGCTTCTGCTCGTAATGAGTGCAAAAGGATCCGAAATGATGCTAAGCTGATGTGCTGATGTTTGCTGAGAGAATAAAGTAGTGTACAGCATCCCGTAAGTTCGGTTCCAAAGAATTTACTCAAGCTACTAGACTAGCGATTAGATCCCATCCATTTACAGTAAAACTGATCAAATATAACCGCAACTTCTGCTCTATTAGCTTCTTTTCTTGCAATTTCTGCCTGTGGAACCTCCTTTCAAATATTTGCTTCTCTGACAGCTATAATCTTCAAGAATTTAAACGCAAGGTCAATCGCTATGTCCTATCTCTTTGTCTCGCATCATTTCCTTGACAACCCTTGTATCTTCATTAAATCATTAGCTACATCTACTGCTAAGAAGGTTAGGTCACTGTGCCACTTCTACTCTACGGGCATTTCTCGCACTTGCCACCTGTGGAACTTCCTTCCGTATACCTGCTTTTCTGATAGCTACAATCTCCAAAATCTTAAATGAAACGTCAATTGCCATCTTTTATATTCTTGTTTCCCATCTTTCCCTTATCCTTTTTTGGCATCCTCTGTACCATGTTCTCTCTTTTTTTTTTTTTTTTTTTCTTTTTTTCCTTTTTTCTTTCACTTCATTTCTCATTGCAACTCTCTGCGCACAAGAGGCCTTGCTTGGAGTTTTTTCCTTCAATAAAAATTTCCTTTTTTTGCTGTTGCATAAGGCTTAAATGTGGTACCACAGTGAGAATGTAATTAAAAAAGCTCGATAAAGATTTGAAAAATGTTTTATTTTGAAAGCACAAAACTTTATATTAAAGGGTTATTGATGTGTCTATTTAAGTAATAAATACTTTCCACTTTTTTTTTTAATCGTGTCACCCCAAGCAAGGCATTCCACTGCTACTATAGCGCAGGGGGTTACATAGAGAGATTGGGTATAGGAAATGTCAGAAGGAGGATGATAGACGACTTAGGATGTACATAGGGAGAGAGTTGGAGAGACTGGGTGTGAGTTAGTGTGTTAGATAGTGTGTTAGAAGGTGTCTATTGTCCTTACATTTAAACTCCTGGAAGTTGTAGCCGTCGGGGAAGCAAGTATGCGGTAGGGAATTCCACAGGCGGGAAGTGCGAGGAAAGAAGCTATTGGAGTAGAAATTGCGGTTATATTTCATCGGTTTCACTGTAAAAGGGTGGGACCTATTCGCCAATCTAGTATCTCGTGCAAATTCACATCTAGGGGGGCCCAGTGATTTAAGTTCATCAGAGCAGAAGCCATGAAAGTATTTATAGACGATGCACAGGGAAGCCACGTCACGCCGGTGAGAGAGATACTGCAGGCGGTCAGCCAAGTCGGTATCAATCACATTACAGATTCTTCGCTGTATTTTGTCAAGAACCCCGAGGAGAATAGAAGGGGCACCCGACCAGATGTGGCAGCAGTACTCAATACACGGGCGAATGGTGGATTTATTTTTTGTTTTTTCTTCTGAAAATAAAGTACAATTACATAATTTCACGCCAAGCAAGACGATAATATAACTAGATCGCAAGGGTTACTGGGAGTAAATGGAGGAAGCATTAGTTAGGAGACATGAGGAGAAAGGGCAATAAAAGAACAGGTTTCAAAATAGACAGAAATGGCGATTAGTGTTGTATTTAACTTTTTAAAGATTGTGGTGCAGTGGATATCGGCTCGGAACGACAAATCGGGGAGCCGAGTTCGAATTCCAGTTGAATTCCTTGCATTCACTTACGCACAAATACCCTTGGGAAAGGTATTAATATGTCTCTTCCTTCCAGTTATGTGTTAAATAATAAGACAGATTGGATTCTATAGCCTTGGCTGGCAACCAGTCTACCGCAGAATGTAATGGCAAACTACTGCGGGATAATCGTGTATCCAGTCAGTCATGTCTCTTTCGAGACATGATCGCTTAATGAATGTATCTCGTATGACTGGTGTGGCGTAGAAGCAAGAATTCAGAACGGATTTCCACAGGCGAGAAGTACGAAAAAAGAAGCTATTAGAATAGAACATACGGTTGCATCTAGCTAACTCAACACTAACACAGAGAGACCTATTTGCCAATCTAGTATCACGCTTAAATTCATGCAGTTCAGACACCAAGGAGGAACATTCACAAGAATAATTGCATAATAATAAAAGCAGAAAGAAACGTTACGTCAACGATAAAATGACTGAAGTTAAGATGCTAGATCAGGATTAAATTACAGGTACTGTTTTTAATTTTCACAAGAATCTCGAGATATATCGTATGAACAGAGATACTTGCAATATTCAGTGCATAGACAAATGGTAGATTTGTAAATATGCTGACAAGAAAACGTTTCTGTCGCGGCACTTTAAACCAACATCTTTATCAATAGACCTAAATCTGTCAGTTAAGTGCCATACGTGAGAGACGCATGGGCGATCATGTCTCGAAAGAGACATGACTGACTGGGCAGAAAATTATCCCGCAGTAGGTTGCCATTGCTTTCTGCGGTAGACTGGTTGCCAGCCAAAGCTATAGAACCTAGTCTGTCCTGTTATTTAACCCATAACTGGAAGGAATAGACGGATTAATACCTTTCCCAAGGGTATTTGCGCGTAATTGAATGCAATGAATTCAACTGGAATTCGAACTCGGCTCCCCGATTTCTCGTTCCGAGCCGATATCCAATACGCCACAACGCACATCCTAAGAACACATAGACCTAAGAACTTTATTTAATTACATATTCATTAGTGAATTATTACCACTTAGGCAGCTCTTCAGTACAGTTTGGGTCTTCATGTGAAAAGTTTTCATTAAACTTGAATATAGTTCTCCTTAGAAATGTTTTTCACTATCAAAGCGTTTTGCAGTGGTCAAAAATGGTAGTACTAGTTTGGTGCAAGGTCAGGTTTATACGAGAAATGGTATAGAACAGAACAACCGAAAACAGCATTTTTTTTTCATGTTAATCTACTGTGTACGCTGCTGAGTAGAGTATTAAGAGACAGGTGAATTTCACTAGAAACAAAGAAGAGAGTACTGGATTGCTATGTGATGCCAGTTCTTCAATATAGCAGTGAATGCTGGACAATATCATCAAAGATGAAGGAAAAACTTGAAGCAACAAATCTGGTTCTACAGAAGAATGCTGCAAATATCATGGATCGAGCATGTAAGCAATTATGAGGTTTTGGAAATGATGGAAACGAAAAGAAAATTAATACTGAGCATCAGGAAGAGACATCTAAAGTTCCTGGGACATGCAATGAGGAAGGAGGGCTTGGAGAATCTGATACTGACAGGCCAGATAGAGGGAAGAAGATACAGGGGAAATCAGCGTATAATCTACTTGACTGGCCTGAGCGGGTGGATGGCAGAACGGGGTTTGCGTGGTGTAACAAGAGAAAGCGTGCTAAGGGCTACCAGGGATAGGGGGACGTGGAGGGCCATGATCGCCTACGTCATAAAAGGACAAGGCACATAGAAGAAGACGCTGCAAATGCCGTGCCAAAATGTTATTCTTAACTATCATGTATAATTAGTAGTAAGAGGAGTACGTTCGCCATTACAGTTGGTTCCCCAAGACTGAAATTACTTCTTTCTTTGCTTTTTAATAATTTCACCCCAAGCAAAACAGAAGTGCTCGGGGTTACTAGAAGTGAAAGTGAAAAAGACGAGGGAGGAGAAAGGAGGGTTGAAGAAAGGACAGAAGATGAACGGAATTCAAGAAGACAGAATGATTGACGTTGCATTTAAACTTTTGAAGCACGTATATTGGAAGGGAGCTCCACAGGTCGGAAGTGCGAGGAAAAAGAAAATTATGGGTAATAAATATGAAAAACACACATATTGATAAAAATCGAAAAAGTGGGTATAAATTGGTCTCGTTTAGAAGGATATTTATAAACTGAGGTATGGAGAAGGCTAACGCCATTGATACACTTAGTGTCATTCTGAACAATTATAAACTATAGTCTGGTATATTTGGCCTGCTATATCAGTTCCTATATGAGAAGTTGAGTATATGATAGGTTAATGTTTAGTCAAACACCGTAAATTACTAGTAATTCTACTTTGCCCGGCTCTTTAATATTGGAATATTAGAAGCAGCAGAAATCTGGTTTTGAAGAAGAAGAATAATTCCATGAACGAAGTGAGTTAGCAACAAGGGAGTCTAAAACAAGATGATAGCAGAAAGAAAATTTATACCCAATATCAAGGCAAAGACAGCTGAAATTATTTGAACACACAATAAGGAACGAAAGCTTCGAAAACGAAATAATATATTATCGAAGGAAAGACATGTAGGGGAAGGCAGTTACTTACCTGGCGAGCTTGTTTGAATGCATGTCAGAATCAGGAAACAATAACTGAAATCCCTTGGACATAATGAATGAGGAGGGAGGGTTTAGAAAACTTAACCCTCACGGGGCATTTTGAGGAACAGAGAAATAGAGGAAGACAGTGAGCCACTTATCTGATGAGCTTGTGTGAATGGATGTAGGGACCTCAATTAAAGGGGGAAAACTCAGCCATACGAGATAGAACGTTGTGGAGAGCCTCGATCGCATATGTCCTGACGGGACAATGCACGTATCAGAAGAAGAAAAAGAAATGTAAATGAGGAAGTCTTTTATGTCATTCGATAAGGTAGGTTCTTTGAATCAGTAGAAAGTTAATGTAGAAAGATTTATATTATCTCTTAAAGGAAACACCATTCTTGGTGAGATCTTCAATATTTAAATGTTAAAGACGGATCATCGCTCTCTAAAAGCATCGCGGTACTCAAAGACATTCAATGACGTTTTCCGTTTCGATATGTAAGTTTGTAAATGTATAGATTGACGTATCAAATCCTGTTCATGTTACGTTTGGCTTATCTGATGACCTCAAGTTAACAAGACGTAACAATATTTGCTCATTACAGTGAAATATAATTCCGGGATGGAGATGAAAGTAAGAATCCTGAACGGCTTCTGTAATTCCACACAAGTCAT
>JBBBDQ010000264.1:4042500-4085000 GCA_037127315.1 Ascarosepion bandense
ACTCTATTGTTTCAGCACGATTGCTTATAGCTTAGTGCTGACCGTCAATTTCATGCACCTTGGATTTAGTTACAAGAAACAACTCAATGTAATAAAAGACTGTCTCTGCTGCATACGACGCGAATAGTCTCATGGTAAGAGTCTGGTTGGCGTGAATCTTCTTCTTCTTCTTCTATGTGCCCTGCTCTTTCAGGATGATCATGGCTTTCCACGCCTCCCTAGTGGCTCTTAGTATGTTTTTTCCTGTTACTCCACGCAACCCCCACTTCGTCATCCACCTGATCAGGCCCTTCAAATATGTTAACCGCTGCCTTCCTCTGTCTCTTTTTTTCTTCTATCTGGCCTTTCAGTATCAGGTTCTCCAAGCTCTCATTCCTCATTGCATGTGCCAGGAAGTTTAGTTGTCTCTTCTTGATGCTCTCTATTAATTTTCTTTTTGTTCCCATTCTTTCCAACACTTCATCATTGTTCACATGCTCAGTCCATCATATCCGCAGCATCCTTCTGTAGAAGCACATTTCCGCTGCTTCAAGTTTTTTCCTCATCTTCCATTATATTGTCCAGCATTCACTGCCGTATTGAAGAAGTGACATCACATAGCAATCTAGCACTCTCTTTGTTTCTAGTGAAATTTTCCTGTGTCTTAATATTTTACTCAGCTTCTGGAACGCGTCCTTCACCATGCCAATTCACCTTTGGATCTCTGTGTCGCACTTCCCATCTCCTGTTAGAACACTTCCTAGATATTTAAATGTTTGTACTTGATTGATTCGAGTATCTCCCACCTATATTTGGCATTTTGGGTTGCTGTTTTTGCTGATGACCATGCATTCGATTTTCTTACAGATTATTTGTAGTCTTTTTTGTCACTCTCCACGGCTACATTCTGTAGGCGGTATGTAGTTTTCTTTCCGTGTCTGCAATCAGCACTGTATCATCTGCATACCTTATGTTTCTCAAATTGTGGCCTCCAATAACAAATCCTGGCGTAGCATCTAGGGTCCTCAAAATATTTTCGCTGTACAAGTTGAACAGATCCGATGAAAAGACACATCCTTGTCTTACTTCTCTTTCTATCTTTGTAAATCTACTGAAATCATTACCTGTCCGTATGCAGACAGTTTGCTGCCAGTTGAGTTTCTTGATTACTCTGATGTCCCACCCTTGGTGTGAATGCGTGAATGATATTATGATAATCTGACCTCCGCCACTGCTTACAGTACCGAGTGTTTCAAGCGTTCTCCCATTTAGGTACTGACGCTGCTTAATTCGATCAGAGCAGATTTGACCGTGATCACGCGCGCACTCACGCGCACACGCACACACACAAACATACGCACATACATATATATTCTTTTACAATTTGTCTACAAACAAAAGACTATCAGAGAATTCCAGTAACATGAAAATATCTAACGAAAACAAAGAATATACGTATCAGCACTTAGAAACATTGGATATTCAAAGAAACTGAAATCCAAAAATGAAATAAACCAAACAAAACAATAGAAAAAGAAATATAATCTGGTTCAACTCAATCGACAACAACACTAAAAAATGAGAAAAATATTTTTCAATATAATAGAAAAACATTTCACCAAACACAGCAAACTACCAAAAACCAGCAACAAAAACACAAAGTTAAAAGCAGTTACGACTGCATGGAGAACATGAAGAAAAGTAATAACCAAACACAATAAGAAAACACTCAACAAATCAATAACAACAGCGTCAACCAACAATAAAATACGAACAAATGCAACTGTCGAAAGAAAGACAAATATCCACGTAACAATAAATGTCCAACAAAAAACGTAATATAAAGCCACTTTGGCAAATAACATTAACACAAACAAAAAATTTACATAGGAGCAACAGAAACAAAGTTCAAAGAGAGATTCAACAATCACAAAGCATAACTGAACATCAAAATACATATGAAACCAAAAAGAAAAGAAAATTACCACCAAAATAAAATGAGAAATCGTAAAAGGAACACCCTCACACAGCATCAATAGCAGAAACTGCAAATTATGTTTAGAGGAAAAACTATTATTAATTAGCTTTGAAAATAAATGTAATATAATACTAAATAAAAAAAGAAATAATAGTAAAATGTAGTCATTCGAACAAATATCTACTTTGCTACGCAAATAATAACAAAAAAAAAATAACAGAAAAGGCACATCCAAAACTACAACATATAAATATAAATATATAAACACTTAATCACAGCAAAAAACAGAAGGTAATATAACAAGCACCATACAGAAAAGATCATATTTTTCTCCACAAACATAAATGAACATAAGGACACACACACATTAAACTATGACTTAAAATATTCTTTAAGCGGTCACATATACTAGCACGACAAGAAAAAGGTCAACCCAACACAAGAAGGTGGTCAACCAAAATGACAAAAGAAAGTAATAAAAAAAAAAACCAACCATCTGCAAATAATACAACATTAAAATAAAATCAGTACAACAAAACTACTTGTAGAAAAACTCACTTACGAACTAAGTAACTTTTTAACTTTGTTTTTGTTTAGCCAGTTTTTTGTTTTGGTATAGTATGGACTTTCTGTCTATACTATACTACAACATACTAGACTATAAAAATTTCTTTAAGCGGTCACATATTCTAACACAGTAAGAAAAAGATCAAACCAACAAAATAAAAAGAGGTCAACCAAGATGAAAAAACAAACCAACTCATTATAAAGCAATTAAAAAACACCTATTCACGCGCACTAAAGGGAAATGAACACAAAAACGTAATAAAAACAAAACAACCGCCCACACAAAGAAATCAACAAAACAAAAGCAATCAAAATCAATTAAACACCTGTAAAACAAATGTTATAAAATATTACATTACTCCAAGCTCCACATAAATAAGAATAACACCGGGACATAACAGCAGAGGATATTAGGCCTTGAGGAGCTCATAATAGTGCCTTCACGAAACTTCATCGTCAATATAAACATCTCAACATTAATTCTATTAACGCTCCATCTCTATTTCTATATCGAGCAATTTACGACAAAAATCAGTAAACAACTGAAAAACAATAAAATAGATATTGTTTATTTAGAGAGCAATCCATTTCATTGAAGACCACTGACAAGGCACTGCACTTAAGCTTTTTAACAATTTTTTTCCTGCACTCGTGCAAATTTTTTTTTTCTGAGCAGAGTAATTGTTCTGAGGACCCCAGATGTTATGCCACGATTTGTCATCGGAGGCCACAATTTGAACAACAACAGGTACGCAGATGATACAGTGCTGATAGCAGACACGGAAAGGAAAACACAAGACGTCCTACAGAAGGCAGCTGAAGAGAGTGACAAAAAAAGACAACAAATATACTGCAAGAAAACCGAATGCAAGGTCATCAGCAAAAAGAGCAGCTCTAAATGCCAAGCAGGTACAAAATTGGGAAGTTTTCTAACAGAGAAAAGTATGACACAGAGATTCGAAAGCGAATTGACATGGCGAAGGACGCGTTCCAGAAGCTGAGTAAATTATTAAGAGAAAGTAAACTTTCACGAGAAACAAAGAAGACAGTACTGGATTGCTATCCGATGTCGATTTTTCAATATGGCAGTGAATGCTGGACAATATCATCAAAGATGAAGGAAAAACTTGAAGCAGCTGAAATATGGTTCTACCGAAAGATGCTGCGGATATCATGAACCTAGCATGTGAGCAATGACGAGGTTTTGGAAAGGATGGAAACTAAAAGGAAATTAATACTGAGCATCAGGAAGAGACAGTTAAAGTTCCTGGGACATGCAATGAGGAAGGAGGGCTTGGAGAACCTGATACTAACAGGCCAGATAGAGGGAAAAAGAGACAGGGGAAAGCAGCGGATAACATCTTTGAAGGACCTAATCAGGTAGATAACGGAACCAGGATTGCATGGTGTAACAGGAGAAAGCTTGCTAAGAGCCGCCAGGGATGGGGAGACCCGGAAAGCCATGATCGCCTACGTCCTGAAAGAATAAGGCGCATAGAAAAAGATGTTAACACTGTTCAAATAATATGTGATTCCAAGCACTTTTGACTAATTTATTAACCACTATCAAGGGGGCTTTTGTTTAACTGAATATGTACATTTTATATGCATAAAAACTATATATTCAGTTAAATGCAGTGCATTTTGTAAATATAAATATACACGCTACAAATTTTATGAATATAAGACGCAGTAATTGTTGCGTATATTAGACGCATAATATTTATATTAAGACAAATTTACTTTTGTATATAACACGCAATGAATTTTATATCAATTTTGTAATTTAAGACGAAAATTATTTACATATGTAACTGGAAAAGTTTTTCGCATGTTAGTAGCATTGGATTTTGTAAGTATAAGATAAAATTAATTTTATGTATATAAGACACAGTGAATTTTATGTATCGTATATAAACAATCTATCGTATATGGTATATATGTGCGTATATCGTATATACGGATGTGCGTATGTCGTATATCGTATATCTAGATGTGCGTTGTGGTGCAGTGGATATCGACTCGGAACGACAAATCGGGGTGCCGAGTTCGAATTCTAGTAGAATTCCTTGCATTCGCTAACGCGCAAATAGCCTTGGGAAAAGTATTAATTAATCTCTTCCCTCCAGTTATGGGTTAAATTACAGGACATATTGGGTTCTATAGCCTTGGCTGGCAACCAGTCTACCACAGAAAGCAATGGCAAGCTACTGCGAGATAATCTTCTGCCCAGTCAGTCATGTCTCTTTCGAGACATGATCGCCCAAAGCGTGTATCACGTATGGCACTCAACTGGCTGCTATACTCGTGTATAAGCCGACTTCATGTTTAGTGTGACCTCTGAATTTTGTTGCAAGAATTTTACCCGGCCCCCAGAAAACTTCACCCGTGTTCAGTGCATCCATCACCGCAAATGCATGATTTATAATCTGTTCCAAATTAGCCCTTAATTTTGAAGTACAATCAGTTAATAAAACTTCGCATTATAGTCGGGAATATATGGTGTATAAAACAAAATTATTTTCTTAATATAATACGCAGTGAATTTTGTGTAAAAGAGTAATGAATTGTATTTGTCACAAAAATAATTTTGCATGTATAAGACGCCGTAAATTATGTGTATATGAAATGAAAATTATTTTGTCTTTTATGCATGAGCATAAAAGACAAAATAATTTTTATAAAAGAAAGTAGATTTTACATATATAAGTCAAAACGAATGGTATTCTTATAAAACATAAGCAATTTTGTGTATATAACTAGCAGTATAGCCCGGCGTTGCTCGGGTGTAATAAAAGCTTTAAAACTAATCCATGGTCCTGGAGCTCAGACTCTTTGGACGTTGACACGAAAGACTAGAGAGCAATAGTTGCTTCCAGTTAAAGCGAAACCGTAGACTGAAAGAAAAATGAATGGATGTAAGTCAAATTTTGATTTCCTGGTATCGATATCAAATAAGTTTTTTTTTTCGTCGTAAATTGAATTTTGAAAGCTAAATAAGTCCTCTGAGTAAATGGAATCATGGCTGAGACTAAGAACTACAATTATGCCTACTTAGAGCCAAACCCGAAGAAAAAACTAAAATAAAAGGACTGAATAAATACAGACATACAGACAGATAAACAGACACACACACACACAAACATCTTACCTTATATATATATATATATTATTGATTTTCTGCACAATTGTAAGAACTGCAACCTTGAAACTTCTGAATATCGTTTCTTATGTCTTTGTCTATGAGTGTATCAAATTTGATTAAAATTGGACCACTCCTTCTATAACCTGATTTTTTCGATTATCGATTTTCGATATTTATCGGGGGTACCTCGACACAAGACGCTTATAGTACAACTGTGTAAATTTTCAAGAAAGTCGGTTCAGCCGTTTAAGAGTCTATAGGTAACGGGCACACACACACAGACACACACACACATGCACACACACATACAAAGTTCCATTTATAAATAAGTTTAGATTAGATACAAAATTACGTTGTTTATGTAATATGCGTATTTTTTTTATATAAAATGCAATGAAATTTTTATATCTAAAATGCAATGAATTCTGAATTTTAATATATCAAAAAAATAGATTTTTGCACAAATAAGAAAATATGATTTTGATGTACATAAGATACAATAATTTTTACAAATATAAAACGCAGTGTATTTTATGCATACAAGTGACAATTAATTTTTCTGATGTAAGATTGGCAGTGTCACGGATATTGGTGTGGAAAGGGGACTTTTCTTTATAATTACACCCAAGCAAGGCAATAAAGCCACTAAGATACATGTAGTTATTGCGTGTGAGAGAATTAGAAAAAAAGAGACTTTATTGAGCAGCCAGAACTATAGAAGTCTAATCAGGAATACAGTAGATAAGAATTGACATTGATTTAATTTTTCGAAGATTAAAGAATACTAGAAACCAAGAAACCAGCAGAACTTACGTTTACATCTAGCCATTCCATCTGTAAAATGATGAGACCTTGCCGCCAATCTAGTACTGCGTTTATGTTCATAAAGATTACGTATCAATGATGAAAGTTAATAACAATTACCATGATAGTATTTATAGAAAAAAACGCAAGTAAAAATACATTACGGCGTTGAAAAAGTGATCGAAGCCGACATACTAGTTCAGGACCAGTAACATTGCAGAGTCTGCTTTAGATTTTATAAAAAAAAAAACCCAGGAGCACGAAAAATGATGACCTGAAATCAACATCAGCGCTTGTCTGTTGCTTTCACTTTCACACAGTTATCCTTGGGAAAGGCATGAATCCGTCACTTCGCCACCCCTGCTACGGGTTAAATACGAGAGTAGACTGGACTCTATTCATACTGGAGAGTGTAACAGGAAAAACATTCCAGTCTCTTTCTTAAGAAGCATGACATTTAACAGACCGCAAAGAAAATTCTGTGGAAACATTTGATCGCCCGAAGCGACATAGCTTTAAAAAAATGATACAATGATTTTTGTGCATTTAAATTTTTTTTTCTTTATAACCATATCGCCCCAAGCAAGGCATTTTACTGCCACTGTTTTGCAGGGGGTTACATAGAAGGAAAGTTATGAGAAAGAGTGACAGGTTATAGGGAGTGTCAGGATTTGAGTAAGAGAAGGATGAGAATACTGATGAGAGTGGAGTGGACGGAGAAAGGAGCATGAGAGAGAGGATGCAAGTTAGCGAGATAGGAGATGTCTAGTGACTTTATATTTAAATTCTTGGAGATTATAGCTGTCGGGAAAGCAAGTAAATGAAAGGGAATTCCATAGGCGGGAAGTGCAAGAAAAGAAGCTGATAAAGTAGAATTTGCATTTACAATTTATTGGTTTCACAGTAAAAGGGTGGGACCTAGTTGCTAATCTTGTGGCCCGAGTAAATTTATATATAGGGGCACCAGTGAGCTAAGTTCATCGGAGCACCGAAAGTATTTGGAGAAGAGACACAGGGAAGCCACATTGCGCCGTTGATAAAGTGACTGTATTCGAACTGCTAACTATCACATTACAGATTCTCCATTGGATTTTGTCAAGGAAACCTAGGTGGATAGCAGGAGCACCCGAGCAGATATGCAGCAGTATTCAAAGCGAAATGAATTGCCAGATTTGGAATATTCTATTCCTTGATCAGTCAGTTAAGTGCTATACGTGAAACACACTTAGGCGATCATGTCTCGAAAGAGACACGATTGACTGGGTAGAAGATTATCCCGCAGTAGGTTGCCATTGCTTTCTGCGGTACACCGGTTGCCCAATCCGTCCTGTTATTTAACCCATAACTGGAAGGAAGAGACGGATTAATAACTTTCCCAAGGGTATTTGCGCGTAAGTGAATGCAATGAATTCAACTGGAATTCGAACTCGGCTCCCCGATTTCTCGTTCCGAGCCGATATCCACTGCACAACAATGCACATCCTATTCCTTGTTAAGTGAATTTAATAATTGCTTTGTGATACCGTAATGTGAATAAGTGCATTGCAACAGGTGCTTTTATTACCTGTTAAGAAGCAAGATGAAGGACGATTTTTTTTTAATCATGGAAATAAGCCTCACAATTTACCACCGGCTGCGACGTTATGACAGCAGTAATCGCTAGCAACATTACATTAATATTGATTTAAAATAGCATCGGCGCTCAACTTGGTATCTACGCAGATAACACAAGCATTTACTCCTTTCTAAATAATAAGGTTGATCAGTTCAACAAGATCATAATGACGGCCGAGGTCCAAAATTACCTCAAGTTTCTTGCTAAACGGTACAAAGGATGGCTTGTTAATTTCAACTAATTGATCTCAAGCAAGTGAAAGGATCTATTTATGATATCAAATCACGAACAACCAAAATATTAAAGTGGATAATACCAAAATAATTTACACGATCCAGCACAAGGAAAAACCCAAAACCCTGGAAGCTATTATTATCCAAAATAAACAGCCTATAATAAATATATTTCACATAAGCGGACGATATTTTGAAGTGTGTATGATATACTAGCAGTATAGCCCGGCGTTGCTCAGGTGTAATGAAAGCTTTAAAACTAATCCATGGACATGGAGCTCAGACTCAGCCTAAAGAATATTTGTGTGAAGTTTGATAAGAATCGGATAAAAATTGTTGTGGATTTGTATAAAGGACATACAGACAGATAAACAGACACACACACAAACATCTTGCCTTATAGATATATATATATATATATATATATATTATCGATTTTCTGCACTATTGTAAGAACTGCAACCTTGAAACTTCTGAATATCGTTTCTTATGTCTTTGTATATGAGTGTATCAAATTTGACTAAAATCGAACCAATCCTTCTATAACCCGATTTTTTCGATTATCGATTTTCGATATTTATCGGGGGTACCTCGACACAAAACCTAGCTGAGAACACTCGCAGACGCTTATAGTACAACTGTGTAAATTTTCAAGAAAATTGGTTCAGCCGTTTCGGAGTCTATAGGTTACGGGCACACACAGACACATTTATAAATAAGTTTAGATTTAATGTGTATGTAAATAAATGAATAAATAAATAAATAAATATACACCCCTTTGGTTGAGATCTCGCTCGTAGTAACCATTACATTTATCGTCGCCATGGACTATTTAAAACTTTTCGGTTTTTAAAGAATACGAGAATGTCAGTTAAGTGCCATACGTGATACACGCTTGGGTGATCATATTTCGAAAGAAACATGACTGACTTGGCACAAGATTATATCACAGTAGGTTGCCATTACTTTCTGCGGTAGACTCGTTGCCAGCCAAGGCTATAGAATCCAATCTGTCCTGTTAATTGACTCATACTTAGAGGGGGAAGAGATGTATTATATTATTATGTAGTAATTAGTGGGTGATCAGCTTCTTACTTTATAACAATAGAAAACCGATCCCCCACTTTATGACTAGTAGAAGCCTTAATCATGATTCTAACTATTATATTCAGTCAGTCAGTTAAGTGCCATACGTGATACAGGCTTTGGGACATTATGTTTCAAAATAGATATGACTGACTGGGAAATAGGTTGTCATTACTTTTTGCGGTAGACTGGTTGTCAGCCAAGGCTATAGAACCCAATCTGTTCGGATTTATACATTTTCCAAGGGTATTTGCGCATAAGTAAATGCAAGGAATTCAACTGGAATTCGAATTTGGCTCTCCAATTTCTCGTTCCGAACCGAGGATGTAGCCAACAGAATATTGTCTACGACAAAGATATTATATTCGTTCTTGAAAACGACTGAAGTGGTCTAAATTACTTGAACATTTTATACTAGAATTTCTTTAATTCCTTAAAATCATTTTTTAATATTTTTTTTTTATTATAATACATCATTTTTTATTATAATACATCATTATAATCATTATTTTTTAATAAATAATAATAATGATAAATTATTTGCAGGTAAGTAGGAGTATGTGAATGACAGGGAGAAACAGCTTGAATATTCGAGGGATTGATATATTTATATATCGACATGTTTTTTATTGATGTACTTTTTTTTTATATATTTTTTAATAATCAACTTTTTGTGCACTCTTTATTTCATTACTGTAAACCTACTTTTGCACATCCTGAAGATATACAAGCACATTTGTGAACTAAAGCAACCATAGAAAGTTTTCTCGATTTTTCTAAATAGTGCCATTATTATGTGCGCAGTGGATATCGTCTCGGAACGGGAAATCGGGGAACCGAGTTCGAATTCTAGTTGAATCCCTTGCATTCACTTACGCGCAAATACCCTTGGGAAAGGTATTAATCCGTCTCTTCCCTCCAGTTATGGGTTAAATAATAGGACAGATTGGGTTCTATAGCCTTGGTCGGCAGCCAGTCTATCGCAGAAAGCAATGGCAACCTACTGCGGGATAATGTTCTGCCCAGTCAGTTATGTCTCTTTCGAGACATGATCGCCCAAGCGTGTATCGCGCATGGCACTTAACTGACTGACTGATTATAAATGTACAATCTTCATAGATAATTTTCACACTGGCGTTTATATTTGTCGTTTCCTCTTCATAGAAAAACGTGAATCCATTACCTTTATCGTGATTTCTTCTGGCATTTTTGAGTAAGAAACTTATTGTCTCATTGATCGCACTCCGGCAAAATCGTCCTTCCGTAATGGACTGGGGTAAGAAATGGCTCGTAAATTTTAATGCTCCCAAAACGAAGCTGCTGTTTATTAACCATGACAGACAATCGTTCCCCCCGCCCATTAACATGGATCAGGCTTCTCTCCCTGAAAGTAAAACTCTACGCCTCCTCGAATTAACTCTCACATCAGACCTCAAGTGGAATAACTATATAGAATCCATAGCTAAATCCGCTGCTAAGAAGGTCACTTCTCTGTGTAGGGCCAGAAAGTTTTTCCCGTCTGAAACAATCTTGCACATATACAAATCTACCATCCGCCCGTGCATTGAATATTACTTTCATATCTGGTCGGATGCTCCTGCTATCCACTTAGGTGTCCTTCACCAAATCCAACGGAGAATCTGTAATGTTATCGATCCCAAATTGGCAGCAAGGATACAGTCGCTTTCTCACCGACATTGTCTGGCATTCTTGTGTCTCTTCTACAAATACATTCACGGCTTCTGCTTCGATGAACTTAACTCACTTGTACCCCCTATATATGAATTTCCTCGAGCAAAAGATAAGCAACTAGGTCCCTCCCTTTTACTGTGAAGCCGATAAATTGTAAACGCAAATTCTACTCCCAAAGCTTCTTTTTTCGCACTTCCCACCTGTGGAATTCCCTTGTAGCTTTCTCGACAGCTACAATCTTCCAGAATTCAAATTTAAAGTCAATAGTCGTCTCCTGTCTCACTAACTTACATCCTCTCTCTCATGCTTTTTCTCCGTCCACCCCACTCATCAATATTTTCTTCTTTCTCCTACCCTCTTCCTGACACCCCCTGTAACCTGTCACACTTTTTCATAACATTCATCCTATGTAACCCCCTGCACAACAGTAGCAGTAGAATGCCTTGCTTGGGGCCACACGATTAAAAAAAACATCCATGGTAACGTAGGAGCGTTGATATATATATATATATATATATATATATATATATATATATATCAACGGTCCTACGTTACCATGGATGTATATATATATATATATATATATATATATATATATATATATATCAACGCTCCTACGTTACCATGGATGTATGTATATATATATATATATATATATATATATATATATATATATATATATATCGTACGAGAAAACTCAACATAAGACTAGACAAAAAGAGATTCATTATCCATCTAACCCAGTCTGTTCATATCTATCTATCTATCTATCTATCTATCTATCTATCTATCTATCTATCTATTATTCTTACTATCTGTGTCTATATCTACGTCTCGAACTATTTCAACATTCTGACACTCGTTTAATAACGACAAAAAGGTTCTTTCAAAAACATTCAATCACAAGAAGCGTTTTCTCTTTCACTGGTCGTATTTCTCACCAATGAAAACAACTGTCACAACCTTTTTTTTTTTTTTCAAAAATATAAACGCGACGCTGTTAAGAAGGACCGGTTAAAATGTACAAAATATAAAGAGAAAAAAGAGAAAACGTATGTTTTTGTTCAGTAAAAGAAGCAGGGTTTGAAATTAGGGCTAAGCAAACACAATGTTGTACAATGGTGACCCAAGTGGTTTTTCGTTGAACTTGACTGACAGGTACCTTGGGTATTTGGTTACAAGTGACAAGCGATTGAAACGGGCGTATATCACACTACTGTTCTACATCGAATCGTTACAAAGACAAACTTCCTGGTTCCCACTTTGTGTCGTTGATCCCCACTTACTCACAGAATTACTCAAATGCACACAGACATGCATACAGAACTGTTATCGGCAAGGCATGTTTAGTCGAAATAAAGTTGGTGTGTGAATCTTTGTTGGTGGTGTTGGAGATTATGCCTGATCACTCTATAAGGGATGCTGGTACCCTGTAACCTATGACAACCTGTACGGGATCAAGACAGGAGTTAGGTCTACTTGTCAAAGATATTCTATGCATGAGTGAATGATTTTCCAGCTTTTAAAACGGATTTATTGAGGGAACTGATCAAACGGTTAGCTGCACAACGGCCCTACGACCACAAACAGTTATGGGACAAATGATGATAAATATGAGAAGGAGGGACAGGGGGAGGAGAGTTGATATTCAGAAAAGAATTAAACTTCAGATGACTACGTTCTTGGTGACTATCTATCTATCTATCTATCTATCTATCTATCTATCTATCTATCTATCTATCTATCTATCTATCCCAGTCTCTTCACTATTCTATCTATCTATCTATCTATCTATCTATCTATCTATCTATCTATGCCAGTCTCTTCACTTCTATCTATCTATCTATCTATCTATCTATCTATCTATCTATTTGTCAGTTTTAATTCGTTTCTTTTTCGTTCGTTCGTTTTTATGTTTTGTTTTTGTTTTTATCTTTTTTCTTGTATTGCTTAATTGGTTGATTTATTTTCATATTTTTGCTTGCTTCATGCTTTTCTTTTTTTTTTCAATTTTTTTTCTGTCCTTCTTTGCTGGAAGCAAAAAAAAATTTTACAAACCAGGAAATGAGTGCTGGAATGCTATATGTTAACCCTTTTCTTTTCTTATATGGCTGTGAATGCTCAACAATCTCTCCACAGATGAGAGGAAAACTGGAATTAGCAGATGTCTGATTCTACAGAATCATTCTACAGAATGATGCTGAGAATTTTATGGACAATGTGAGTAAGCAACTAGGAAACTTTAAAGAAAATGGCATCAGAAAGAACACTTAAACTCAAAATGAATAAAAGATAAATGAAATTCCTTCGCCACATAATGGGGAAGGAATGCTTAGAAAGAGTAACACTCACGGGGAAAATTAAGGGGAAGAGAGATAGAAGACGGTTACGAGCCAATTATCTGAAGAATTTGTTTGAATAAATGGCGGAACAGGAATCAGGGAGATTTAGCAAAAGGAGAAAGCTCACTAAGAGCCACAATTACGGCTCTCCACTAAGAAGTTGTGGAGAGCCGTAATTGCCTATAACCTGAATGAACATGGCCCATAGAAGATTCTTTGGACAGATTTACCAGCAAGGCAATATTCTAGATTTTTATTTTCTCTTTTATAGTAAATATGTTTGTCGCCACATATTTGTGAGGATCTGTGTGCAATTTATGAGTAAGTATAGACACGCCTCATACTTTTACATTAAAAGATCATTATTAATTTGACCTAAACTTATGGAAAAAAAACACAAAATTTAATCTTGAATTGGGCGTTGTCGACCTCATCTGATTACGCCATCTTGCAACGATAAATAAAACAGTAGTGTGATTCGTCGTTCAACGATGTCTTTTATATGAGTTTCGGCATGACGTCCGGTGTTGCACGAACTTTGACACCAATAAAAACAAGGTCTTAAAGAGAAAGACCAGGATCAGAAATGTAATAAATTATAAAGAAATAATACTTGACCGATTTATGCACTGAATTGAAAGGCGAGCGCACACACACACATATACACACAAATATTACACACACAAAAAAAACATATATATATATTAAAATTTTAAAATTATATATATATATATATATATATATATATATATATATATATTATAGTATACAAATCCTATACCATCCATCAACCAACCAAAAAACACAAAATAAATTGCACACCCGCAAAATCGGATTCAAATGACTTTGAAAAAACACAACTAAGAAAAACGTATGCAATTAATTTCTAAAGTGAAATGTATGTAACTGAAATCGGCCCACTGAAGTTAATGGCTGTGTTGTAGCAGAATGTAGAGTTTTTGTTCCTTCCTCTTTTTGGTGGGTCGCGACAGGTTGAGAGAGAGAGAGAGAGAGAGAGAGAGAGAGAGAGAAGGTAAAACAGGGGCCATCCTTAAATACTGAATTCTGATCACGTGATAGGCTTCACTGACCTTTTTTCTTTAGCTGTGAAAAAAACCGTTTCCCTGACGTTATTTGAATTTTTAGATTTGTCATCCAATCAAGATCCAGAGTTTCGCTTTTCATACTGACTTGTGAAAAAAAAAAACAAAAAAAACTTTTAGCTGTTTGAATCCTTTTTTGCGGATGTGCAATTTTACTTTGGGTTTTTCCCAAATGTCGATCGTTTGAATTTGATTTGGGGTTTTTCCAAAATGCTGTAGTCATTTGAATCTGATTTTGCGGCTGTGCTATTTCTTTTGTGTGTGTGTGTGTGTGTGTGTGTGTGTGTGTGTGTGTGTGTGTGTGTGTGTGTGCTTGTCACATGAACAAAATATATTCAACATACAAGTATATTTCTTTCTCCCTCTGTAGAGCTAACGACCAAATCATGTTGAAACAGTGTATTCCCATGCAATCACATTAGTTAAGCGAAGTCAAACCTAGTTAGTGCTTATATGGGTAACCCTTTGGGAATTCTAGATACTGTAACCATGGATGTGAAGATGCTGAAATGGATGCCACGGATTTAATAATCAAAGAGTCAAGTTCCAGTTCCAGTTAGGTTCGTTATATACACTCACAAGCAAAAAACTTTGGAAAGATATAAAATTCATCTCTTCTCTCTCCCAGCTAGGAGTTAATTAGCATGACTTGTTTCTCCAATTCTTATTATTTCCAAAAAGAGTTCTTATTTTCTGGTTTTAAAAGGCAAAAGGTTAATAAGCCGTAAAAAACGAATCAATCAATTAATTTCTTCCTAGCTAGATACAGCTTCTTCTTTTGTATTGCTAAAGAAAAGTTACATATGTTTTGAAATTTATTCTTTACATTTATTCCTTGTGTAATCAGTCAACTGATGTGCGCTGTGGTACAGTGGATATCGGCTCGGAACGAGAAACCGGTAGAGCCGAGTTCGAATTCCAGTTGAATCCATTGTATTCACTTACGCGCAAATACCCTTGGGAAAGGTATTAATCCGTCTCTTCCTTCCAGTTATGTGTTAAATAGCAGGACAGATTGGGTTCTATAGCAACCAGTCTACTGCAGAAAGCAATGGCAACCTACTGCGGGATGTGCATGAACATGCACAAATGACCAGTAGCCAGTGTTTGAACACTTCTTTACTCCGTATCAAAAAGCCAAGACGACGATGAATAATGGATTTATTACGAAAAACCGAAATGAAGGAAATCGTAGCTACATCTGAGAAAGACTTCAATGCTATAGTTTAAATCAAATATCCTTCCGTAGATTTAGTGTAATTTGAAAAAAAATGTTTATCGCCAACTCGGTCAACTGCTCTTATGTTAGGTTACGGAAAGAATTGGTTTATTCAAACGACACATTGCAAAAGAAAATACCATTTTATTGGCAACGAAATTGACTTCATTATAGCGTTTTCAAATTCAATAAGACAAAGTTATATGAAAATGAGCTGATTTGAGAAAATACGAAACACAGTATGGTCAAGTCTGAAGGTGACGCAAGCACATATCCCTACACAACAATTGGCATTGGCCAATGACAGAAAATACCACAACAATAAGCAACCAATCAGAGAGCTAACAATTAAAAAAATATACATAAAGCTTGTGCCTAGTTTCTAAAAGTAAAATAAAATTGATTTCGGTTTAGCCGGTTTAGCCGGTCAAAGAGAGTCAAACATTTCGTTTTATAAAACATTCCGAGGCGAATCGGAATGGCAAAGGAGGGTTCCAGAATTTGAGTATAGTATTAAGAGACAGGAAAGTTTCCCTTGAAACAAAGAAAAGTGTACTGGGCTGCTATTTGACGTCAGTTCTTCAATATGGCAGTGAATGCTGGACAATATCATCAAAGATGAAGGGAAAAATTTGAAGCAATTGAAATGTAGTTCTACAGAAGGATGCTGGGGATATCGTGGATCGATCATGTGAGCAATGATGAGGGTTTAAAAGGGAATAAAAACGAAAAGGAAATTAATACTAAGCATCAGGAAGAGATAACTAAAGTTTCTGGTACATGCAATGAGGAAGGAGGGCTTGGAAAACCTGATACTAACAGGCCAGATAGAGGGAAAAGGAGACAGAGGAAAGCAGCGGATAACATCTTTGAAGGGCCTGAGCAGATAGATGACAGAGTGGGTGTTGCCTGGTGTAACAGGAGAAAGCTTGCTAAGAGTCACCAGGGATAAGGAGACGTGGAAAGCCATGATCGCCTACGTCCTGAAAGGACAAGGCACATAGAAGAAGATGAAGAAGAGACCCGTGGGTCAGTAGTTAAGCTAAAATAAATAAAAGTCGAATCGAAAAATGATAACTGTAATACTAGTAGATTTAAATGTGTCAAAGGACCAACTGAGTGACGCGGCAGGGTTCAAAGAAACTCGTAAGCCACTAAATACAGACGGCAAAACAACCGCCGCAGTTTGAATGTCGCCTATTTCTTCTTCTGAACGTATGTACAGAAAAATATCTTATCTTTCTCAATAGCTATACACTATCTTTTACGGCCATACATAAAGAACCGTTTTAATTTACGTAAATGGTTTAAATGGTTGAAGAGGATGTGCGTTGTGGTGCATTGGATATCGGCTCGGAACGAGAAATCGGGGAGCCGAGTTCAAATTCGTTGCATTCACTTACGCGTAAATACCCTTGGGAAATGTATTAATCCGTCTCTTCCTTCCAGTTATGGGTTAAATTACAGGACAGATTGGGTTCTATAGCCTTGGTTGTCAACCAGTCTACCACAGAAAGCAATGGCAAACTACTGCGGAATAATCTTCTGCCCAGTCAGTCATGTCTCTTTCGAGACATGATCGACCAAGCGTGTATCACGTATGGCACTTAACTGACTGAAATGGTTAAATTAGCTATATAAATACAGGAATTTCTTCGGTGTTTATTGGCGAAAGAATGGGCATTACTATAGGTTGAAATTCACAAAATGTTTTTTTTAAAAGGTAAATAGGGGTTTACTTCTTAACCTTTTGCTTAAGGTACTAGTGGAATGTCAGCAGCATGAGTTACCTATGTTTGTTGTTGTTAGAATTAAAATTAAAAAATAAAAATAGTGAATTTTAAATGACGTTACTTCAGAACCTTTTCATACATTATTGGAAACACACATTTGTTTATGAATTTTTATCTACAGATATATCGAGTTTTTGGGGGTTTTTTTTTAACCATACCTACTGTTTAAATGCAAGGAATTCAACTGGAATTCGAAATCGGGGAACCGAGTTCGAATTCCAGTTGAATTCCTTGCATTCACTTACGCGCAAATACCCTTGGGAAAGGTATTAATCCGCCTCTTCCTTCCAGTTATGGGTTAAATAATAGGACAGATTGGGTTCTATAGCCTTGGTCGGCAACCAGTGTACCGCAGAAAGCAATGGCAACCTACTGCGGGATAATCTTCTGCCCAGTCAGTCATGTCTCTTTCGAGACATGATCGCCCAAAGCGTGTATCGCGCATGGCACTTAACTGACTGACTGTTTAAATGATTTTATTTTTCCTTGGCATTGTTGAAAACTAAAGTCTTCGTTCTAAATTCTATTACTGGACCCAAACTTAATAGATTGTCATTAGCCTAAATATAAAACTTATATTTCCTATAATCTATAACTTGTTTACCTCTATTCAAAATACTTTTCTGGTTCCAACAATTTCAAGATGTTACCTAATGAAAATCAAGAATACTTCTTTATGATGGGAAATGCATTCGGTCTGAAAGATGATGTAAGGTCACATAAAATCAAGGAAAAACATTGATGACTGGACAATGGGGTTTTTATATGAATAAAACATTGTATTTTTTTAAAAAATGCTGGATAATTTTTAACATAATGAATGCGCATAGTTTAGCTCCTTTATGACTAAATATGACACTTTGAAATCAGAATATCTAAAATAAATAAAATGATAAAATGATAAAGAAAATAAACAGATCCCACGATCGATAGTTGAGTCTATCGTAAGCCATGAAAATCAGACTGTCACATCAAAGTCAGCAGTCCACAAAAAATATATGCCGTTTGTTTCACCGACACAGTTATTAATTTCCAAATTATATATAAGATAGTATCACTTTTGTAGTTATTGATAGAAAGACAAATTTTGCTAGAAACAAAGAAAGGAATACTGGACTGCTTTGTGATGTCTGTTCTTCAGTAAATGTTGGACAATCTCATCAAAGATGAAGGAAAAACTTCAAGAAACTGTGTGGTTTTTACAGAAGGATGCTGAGGATACCATTGACCAAATATGTGAGCAACGATGAGGTTTTAGAGAGGTTGGAAACGAAAAGAAAACTAACACTTAACATCAGGAAAAGACAGATGATATTTCTGGGATATGAAATAAAGAAGAAGGGGTTGGAGAATCTGATGCTCACAGGTAAGATTAAGGGAAAGTGAAAAAGGGAAAAGTAATGTGTAACTAACTTGATGGGATTAAGGTAGATGGCAAAGCGAGGTTTTGGTGGGGTAACAGAGAAAGCGTGCTAAGAGCCACCAGGGATGGGGAGACGTGGAAGGCCATGATCGCCCACGTCCTGAATAGACATTGGCACATAGAAGAAGAAGCCTGGGCCAATACTGTTCTCATTGTCTGCAGTTAATACCGTTTCATCAAGAATATTTTATCTTATTTATATATGCAAACATGGAGATTTAATTCCAGTAAGTTCTCGTGGATTTTCTTGGAAACCAAATGAAACATTACATCAACGCTCTTGTATTGAATAAATGTAAAATGCTATAAGAAATCGGGTGAACTTTTCAAATTTCATAGGTTTCCAAACCATTTATATGTATGTATAGGGGCAGAGTTATTTTACACTCTGCAACCTCTTTGCCACAGACGCAGTGTTCCAAACATACTCTATGGCTATTTCCATAGCAAAGGTTTAGACGAGATACATTCTTTCATTTAACCAGTTCATATATTTAAAACTAGGATACGCCATTTCGAAGGAGTCAAATCACCTTCTCATCCTTTGTGTTCCAAATGTAGAAGAATTTTCCAATTACAGAGATTTTCTCAAGAACTGATACATTGTGGAACAAACGCCCTTTTCTTTTGGGTGCTTCACCAAACAGTACAATCCACTCTAACCCATATCACAAACTTTTACTCATTAGAATTTTAACTGCAAACTATATCTTGTGTTGGCTCTTGAGCCACATATGGGGTGAATAGTATGCTTGTTTATTTGAGTATTTTATCGTGTTTTTCCTTTATTTATCGAGTTTACAAATCCTCTAGTTCTTTTCAGGTTTTTGTGTTGGAGGTGTTCATGGACTAGCAATAATAATGAATGCATTTGTTTCCTTGTTTTTACAACTGCCAAAATAAATTCTGGATTTATAACTGTTGAATATATATATATATATATATATATATATATATATATATATATATATAATGGATTCTCCCGTCGCGTTCAACGTATGAGGGTCCAACCTTTTTCCAAGCAAGACAACCACACAGAGATTTGTTTATAGTGGTGAAGGCATTGTGTAGTACCATCCACACTTCTTGGAACTGCTGATAACAAACAATTGGTGCAGATGACTGCCACAGATCGCACGAACAGCAGACCTCAATTATTTAACCCATAATTGGAGGGAACGAACGGATTAATACCTTTTCCCAAGGGTACCAGTGCGCAAGTGAATGCAGCGTGCTCGACTGAAATTGGAACTCGGCTCACCGATTTCCCCCTCCAAGCCGACATCCACCGCACCCCAGTGAATGCTAACAGCACCTGGTATTCCCAAGTGGTCACCCACCTAAGTACTGACCAGGCTCAACTTCGGTAATCGAGCGGGAACCGGTGTATCCAACGTGACATGTATATATATATATATATATATATATATATATATATATATATATATATATTATGCGAACTGCAAATTACTGCAAAATTGTACATTAGATTTGACATTAAAAGAACAATGTCTCATTAGGTAGTTAACAATGATGGTTATAAAAGTTATAGTCTTTTAGTTCTTTTAAGAACAACACTTACATTTATTTTTGAAATTTGTTTTTTCGTACGAGGTAAAATAATATTAAAAAAAACGAAAGAAAGAGGGAAGAAAAGATCAGAAAATAAGATGAGAAATCAAGAAAAGGAAAAGAAAGAGGGAAAGGAAAAATACAGAAGAAATAGAAAATGAAGAGGAAAATAGGTGAGAAAATGTAGAGAATGAAGAGCCAATGAAAACGGCGAAGAGAAAAAAAACTTTAAAATTTTGGCCGGAACTGAATTGCAGACAGATATTGACATCGGCTAAAATGTATTTTCTTTTTAGAGACGGCCTATCAGCATAAGTTTATTTATAGATGTCGATTTTCTATCACAAATTTCTGTTGTAAATTTCTCTCACAAATTTTTATAGCAAATTTGTCAGATGTTCCCTTGTCCAGTTTAGGAGTAAATATCTTACTGTGGACACTTGGCGGTGATATTTCTGCTGATGAATCTACTTTCCAAAAACATTTTTCCTATCAGTATCTTTCATTTCGTTTTGATTAATTTAGTCTTTTTCCACTAGTCTAATACATACACCCTTCTACAAATTAATAGAAAGAAAATGAATAATGTCTTCCTAGGTTTTGTCCCATTTTCCCTGATCACGTATACATCGTTTTAGACTGATGGATCCAGTTTGTTTATGATGACACAACTGACAACTGAGACCATCAATACACGCGGTCTCTCTGTAAGGCTTGCTAGTGTGTTCGTGCAGCGTTACAATTTTCATACACTCCCTCGGGGTAAAGCCAATCGCAGACAATGGCCGTAAGACAACTAATCAACACTTGAGACAATAGTGCCTGGGCATGATAAAAAAATTTGATGCAATCAGGGATGACGTAATATTTTTTAAGGAAAAACAAATTTCATCATACACTCCAAAAAGATTCGTATCATTGCACATCACTGCAAATGACCTAATCTAAGGAAAAAACAGAAATCGATTACATCCTGTCACTTCAGTGGATCTAAAAATGACCGTATCGTAAAAGAAAAGAAACTAAAGCAGTTGTTTTAATCAATTTGTACAAGGGTGTGTGTCCTTCTTAGGTTAAAGCCTTGATGTTTACGTTGTTTTATAATATTAGACTCTTTAAAGTTTCATATCGACGTAGCTGGTGCTTTAGACAGAAGATGAAGTAATGGAAAGTTTCATGTATAAAACATACTATAACTAGCTTCATATTCCAGAAGTTCCACATTTCTCAAACAAGTTTTGGTTATTGTTAAATGAATAATTGATTACATTTATTCATTCAGAGATCAATAGTAACAAATGTTTATCAGTCAGTTAAGTGTCATACGTGATACACGCTTTGGGCGATCATGTTTCGAAAGAGACATGACTGACTGGGCAGAAGATTATCCCGCAGTAGGTTGCCATTGCTTTCTGCGGTAGATTGGTTGCCAGCTAAGGCTATAGAACCCAGTCTGTTCTATTATTTAATTCATAACTGGAGGGAAGAGACGAATTGATACCTTTCCCAAGGGTATTTGCGCGTAAGTGAATGCAAAGAATTCTACTAGAATTCGAACTCGGCTCCCCGATTTGCCGTTCCGAGTCGATATCCACTGCACCACAACGCACATCCGCAACAAATGTTTATACGGATGATTAAATGACAGTCACCTTAGAACTACTAAGTCAGCTTCGTACACCAGCATTTTACTCAGTATCCCCGCTTTGGTGATGTTACCGTAGAGATTGTTCCATTTTTTTATTGAATGGCAATTACTTTCCCACTATATCCTTAACTCATTGTGTTCACACATAATGACCAGTGGCTTACACTTGAAGTCAAGTGACAGCAAGTTACCTTAGCAATCTCTTCAGTTATTTTCAGTAATGCTGTCATCTGGATGTTCCAGACTTTTCACTGATTTCAAGTTCTTCGAAGCCTTTTATCAAGGCTTATGGAAAGGCGCCCTTCGATCCAATAATGGGTACTACGACTTCACAACTCCTTCAATCCTTTGGTAAAGTCGATATATTCTCAGAAATAGCTCAGTACTTTGAATCATACAATCGGATATGTTTTATTATCATTAACATTTTTTTATAATCATATCGCCCAAGCAAGGCATTTTACTGCCACTGTTTTGCAGGGGTTACATCTCTAACAATGCATCTTCAGAGAGTTCTCTCCATTGCACTGCATTCCAAGCTGTCGATGTTGCACTTCTTCATGTCTTGCGTTAGAAGGTCCTTGAATCTCTTCTTTTGGTATCCCTTTTTCCGATTTTCTTATTTTGAGTTGGGTGTAAACGACTGCTTTGGTAGGCAGGTGTCATCCATTCGCACCAGATATTCACTCGACTGAGGTTGAATATTTTTATGACGATGTGTTCTTAAAGCAATGCTGTTCATTTTAGCTTCTTGCAGTCCTCTGACATTAGTTCCTCTAGCTTCCCAATTGATGTTAAAGTTACTTCGACGACAACAGTGGTGACATTTTTCAAAGAGTTTCAGATGTCATTGATAAATTGTCCGGGTTTCAGGGGCTTACAGTAGAGTTGGAAATCACTTCCACCTTGTACACTAACATTTTTGTGTCAGTTCTGATTTCAAGATCGTAGAAAACTAAAAGGGAACCAAAGTTGATACTGAACATTTCAGACAGTGTTTCGTCTCATCTTGAGGGTCAAGACAGATAGCTACCAAGATAAGGAAAGGGATCCACCTTCTCTAAGACTGTTTGACCAAGTTAGATCTTTGGTTCTATTTACATACATTTGGTGAGAAGACTAGTATTAACTGGTTGCTTACACTTGAACTGAATATCAAGTTCTTTCTGTACCCAAAACTTTTAGAAGCATTCTACTTATCTTCAACTGGCAGTATAGCCCGGTGTTGCTCGGGTGTAATGAAAACTTTAAAACTAATCCATGATCCTGGACCTCAGACTCTTTGGACGTTGACACGAAAGACTAAAAAGCAATAGTTGTTTCCAGTTAAAGCGAAACCGTAGACTGAAAGAAAAATGAATGGATGTAAGTCAAATTTTGATTTCCTGGTATCGATATCAAATAGGTTTTTTGTCCTAAACAGAATTTTGAAGGCTAAATAAGTCCTCTGAGTAAATGGAATCATGGCTGAGACAAAGAACTACAATTATACCTACTTAGAGCCAAACCCGAAGCAAAAACTAAAATAAAAGGAGTGAAAAAAATACCCACATACAGGCAGATAAACAGACACACACACAAACATCTTGCTTTTAATATATATATATTATCGATTTTCTGCACTATTGTAAGAACTGCAACCTTGAAACTTCTGAATATCGTTTCTTATGTCTTTTTCTATGAGTGTATCAAATTTGATTAAATATGGATCACTCCCTCTATAACCCGATTTTTTCGATTATCGATTTTCGATATTTATCGAGGGTACCTCGACACAAAACCTAGCTAAGAACACTCGCAGATGCTTATAGTACAACTGTGTAAATTTTCAAGAAAATCGGTTCAGCCGTTTCGGAGTCGAGAGGTAATGGGGACACAGACACACACACAGACACACACACACACACACACAGAGACAAAGTTCCATTTATAGATAAGTTTAGATTAGATTAGATAATGCTGTTTCCTGGTTGATTCCGACTTTTCAGTTTGTTCAGGTCTTTTTCAAGCTCCGTTCCCTTTGTTTGCATTATGACTGGTATGACGTCTGTACGTTCCATATTATTAAGGGCACCTTTTCAAATGGTCTTATTTCGTATTCTATATCAAATAGTCAGCTAGATGATTACCTTTCATTACCTTGACCCTCATTTATTTATCATTGTTATTTAAACTTCATACACTTCAAAAAATGAGCCTCGGTTTGAGTTTCTTTCTAAACAATCGTTATCTCATCTTCTATGCTTAATTCGTGTTTGCGTTTTTTCTTATTCTTATTTAGCTTAAGATAATGTCCCTATTTGTGAAATGAAAATTGCTATCGATCCCTGCTTCTCTAAATAAAAAACGACTACAATATTACGAATAGTAATAATTTAATAACCGCAAAATATGCACGCATCAAAATGAAATGAAATAAGAATATGACTAAACGCCATTTTTTTTCGTTTTCTTCGCTTCTCGAATAGTGTTCATTTTCGTATAACAATTTTGTATAACAATTTTGCAAATAGTATTTAATTTTCTCCCAACAACCTTCTGTTGCTACCAGTTTTGTCGGAAACTCTTTTGCTTTTTTCTTCTTTGTTTTAATCATAATGTGAATAAAAAATGACGAGACACGTCACCACAGCCAACAACTTTTTCCTGATGATTTCACGTCGTTAAATATTCAAACAAGCAGACATTTCATTTTTAGAACATTGAACTATGACGTCACTGTGACGTTGAGGGTGAAAAATGTACTTGGACAACTTTTAAAGATTATTTAATATAATTATACTGCATAAGTCTGCTTAAAATTAATATAGGTAATGGATTGTGATGATAAAATTATGAATATAACAAAAAATAAGCGTTGTTAAACACGAATCTCTATACACGTGTATGTGTGTGTATGTGTGTGTGTTTGTTGAGTGTGGAAATTAAATATTAATTTTTATATATCAAGAAGAATTTTAGGTAAAAGACTATAACAAAGTGGAAAAATATTTTAGTAACGCGATGAAGTCTTTTAGTGTATGTATGTACACATGTGCGGCTGTATTAACGTAACCATCAATTAGTCCAATGAAGTCCTAATGAACAAAACGTATCACATAAAAATCTTTTTCAACTTCGTCATAGTTTTTTTTACTAATATGTATATATTAGTGAAATATATATATATATATATATATATATATATATATATATATTATAAATTATATTTTAGAACATGTACATAATCATTCTATATATATCCGCTACAAAGGTACGATTGAAACTTCAATGTCTCATCAGGCGGTGTGTAAAGTAATGGAAATCCTCTTTCCTTATATTTATTTAGTTTTGTTAGAGGTGTTGGTGGGGGTTAGTGATAGGGGAATAAGTCTTTCACCGCTGGAATATATATATATATATATATATATATATATATATATATATATGTGTGTGTGTATGTGTGTGTGTGTGTGTGTGTGTGTGTGTGTGTGTGTGTGTGTGTGTGTGTAACAATGATTATTTTTCCAACAGAATATCGACGCATGTACATCTAGAGCATAGGTTACCAACCTTTTTGTTGCGATCATCCCAAAATACAATTTCATTACCATCCATTACCTTAATGAACAAATACCCGTAATATAGGAAAAGAAGTAATTATATTTTCAAAAAAGTTAATGGAAATTACTCAATACAATAGTACCAACCTATAATAATGAGAGGTATAGTAGCCGTAACCTAGCCGTGATTCTTTATGTGAGTGTTGAGCTTGTATTGCCAGCGCCAGTTTGTTTATTATTGGCTTTGTGACTGAAAGAGCTATTCGGGCGTCGTTTGCCACGTTGAGTCTGCTACGTTTGTGAAATTATAAGCTGATTGCCTCTTCCCAAATCAAACATCCATTACCCTCAAACTATGGGCTCATTTCCACACTTGGGTAATTTACCCCGGGTTTGGGAACCATGGATCTAGAGGATAGCGCTTTTTGCAATTAGTAAACGATATTCAGAAATATTAGGTTGTTATAGGTATAATCGAATGATCTCGAAGAACAATCTTTTTTTAGATTGTTTTTCTTCTTAATAACTCTGGTCAGACTGTGAAACTATCGTCTAAAATAATTTGAATTTTATTTCAAATCAGATATCTCCTCGAGAATGCCAAGTAGACCAGATTGTGTCTCTCCGATACTTTTTTCTCTTTGATTTTAATCCATATCACAAAGTTGCTCCAGACATTTATGCAGTGTTAGTCAATCAGTTAAGTGCCATACGTGATACACGCTTGCAGGTAGAATATTTTTCCGTAGTGGGTTGCCATTTCTTTCTGCGGTAAACTAGTTGCCAAACAAGTCTGTAGAACGCAACCTGTCCTGCTATTTAACACATAGCTGAAGGGAGAAGAGATGGATTAATACCTTTCTCATAAGTATTTGCGCATAAGTGAATTCAACGAATCCAACAAGAATTCGAACTCGGCTCTACGCATATATATTGTGCTATATACAGAGATAAAATGCTTCAAAATAACCAAACAGTCAATGCTAAGATGTATGTTGAACAAATGAACGGAAAACATCTGACCGGTGATGCAGTGTAATTATTCAATGTGCTACTGCTCACCCCCCAACATCGCTAACATAATCAAACATGCAATTACAGAGCTCGGTTGGTAAATTCTTTCACATCGACTATATTCTTTTAATTTAGTTCTTTCAGACTACCACCTTTTTGGTTGCTTTCTAGCAATTTGAGGTGTGTTTCTTTCAACAACGTTGTGGAGCGTAAAATGTAGTTGATGATTTTTTTAGAATCAAAACTTGGTGATACTTATCGACAAAGCATTGAACAGTTAGTGGATCATTGAAAGGAAGGAAACAATGAAAGGGAAGACATTGTTGAATAATTTTTCAGGACTATTAGTAATGAATAAGTATTAAAACAAATTATGAAAAAAAAACTAATCAATTTATGTAACAACCTAACACATCATTAATAACAAACAAATAAATATTCCCGTAGTTGAATATATAATAAGTAATATCAGTAACAATAATAGCAACAATAAATCCAAACTTACAACAAAACGTTCATGGCTTCATGCACTTTTTATTCTATACCAGTTTCTCTCGTTGGAACAAACTTTTTTCTGCTTTATATATATATATATATATATATATATATATATATATATATATATATTGAGATTTGAAAACGAAATCACTCAATTGGTGGTCGAGAGCGAGGGAAAACTGACTCACCCCCAAATTATTTTACTCGACCGACTCTATTTTCTTAATAGTCGCCTTACGTAAACTAGCATGAATCGCTGACTGAAAACAAAAATTGAAATTTTAATTAAAATTTCAAAACTGTTAGAAAGGATTATTAAAAATTTTTAAAATAACAAAATGTTATCTTTCCTTTTAATAGCATAAACATTTTGATGATAAAACTTTGTTTTTATTAAGTTTGAACCCTTTTAATATCATGCTATGCGGTTTTTTGTTTTGGCAATTGAGTGGAGGTACTTAAATTCGTAGTTTCTTTCTTCTGTTTGACTACAATCTCCATCTCATAGATGATAAAAAATAACGAATCTGATTTTCTCAATGATTTTCTATAAAAAATTACTTACTTGTATAATTTTTTTTTCGTTGCGTGGTTGAAAGAATGTGTATTTTTTTCTTTCTTTCAAATGTTCGTTTTTACTATTCGTAAGCGAGAAGGAAATATAGACGTTGAGTCAAAGATAATATTTTTCCAAATGAGTTTCTAAAAACCTGTGAGCGTCTTTAATCTGGGCGACAAAGACATTTTGGCGCCACTTTGCAAGCGTTAGTTAAACGAATGTTTACAGCGACCGGGACCATAAAAGCGAGACAGGAGCTTGTCAATTTAAATTTCATTTGTCAGATCTTGCTTTGATGATTTCGGGATGTCACTGTCTTTTGTTTAACCACACATTTCGACGTCAATCAGGCGCCATGCATAAGACCAATGTGTTCAATAATGTCATTGTAGGCCATTCTAAGTAACTTGTAAATCTTTAATGGCATACTTTTGGGTTGTAAAAGGAATCAGACATCCTTTTTCTTTATTTTAAGGAACACATTCCATTGCAGATTTTTAATCGACCGTGGGCGAGTAAAGCAATAAACTGTATATAATATATATATATATATATATATATATACAGATTTTGAGATTTTACTCGCCCGATCGACTCGGTCGATTAAAAACTTAATTGGGCGATTATATAAAGTTTATTGCATATATATATATATATATATATATATATATATATATATATATATGAAATGAGCTCTGATACACCGAAACAGAACAGTGCAGAGGACTATGATCTCGCCTGTCGATTGAGCAATCTGAGGAAATGGTAGACTTTAAAAAAATTAGCGACCCACCGCTACTTCCGCATCGTTCTTCAGCAATGAATTGAACACTCCTGGCTACTGGCGTTTGTTTACATTGTGTATATAACACGCTAAATTCTGCCTTCTCCACCGTTCGCCGATCGCTTTGAGGTAGAATATCTGCCTTATGTCAGTTCGGTTGGGTTTCAGTCCCGGTTTCCACTTGCTTCTGGTCGGGATCAAAACTCGACCGATTTGGTATTAGTCAGAGTCGCTAATACCTAAGCCATAGGCGCATGAAATCGGACAAGGAAACTTTTAACGTCTTGTATATAAGCAGTGTATAGACACGCCAGTCATATCTTATCATTTATATATATATATATATATATATATATATATATATATATATATATAGTCATCCGCAGACAGATCTGTTTCACTGTATCACAGCTCATCAGTACGGTTAGACATCCGATTGCTTTTTACCCAGGATTGAAACCCAACCGAATTGCTGTCAGTCGGCGATTCTATCTCTGAATATGATAAGATACGGTTTTAATGTATGCTATATTTATCGGTTAAAATGTACATGAATGACGAGTGTAAACATTTCGACGTCAATCAGGCGCCATGCATAAGACCAATGTGTTCAATAATGTCATTGTAGGCCATTCTAAGTAACTTGTAAATCTTTAATGGCATACTTTTGGGTTGTAAAAGGAATCAGACATCCTTTTTCTTTATTTTAAGGAACACATTCCATTGCAGATTTTTTTTTTAATCGACCGTGGGCGAGTAAAGCAATAAACTGTATATAATATATATATATATATATATACAGATTTTGAGATTTTACTCGCCCGATCGACTCGGTCGATTAAAAACTTAATTGGGCGATTATATAAAGTTTATTGCATATATATATATATATATATATATATATATATATATATATATATATATATATGAAATGAGCTCTGATACACCGAAACAGAACAGTGCAGAGGACTATGATCTCGCCTGTCGATTGAGCAATCTGAGGAAATGGTAGACTTTAAAAAAATTAGCGACCCACCGCTACTTCCGCATCGTTCTTCAGCAATGAATTGAACACTCCTGGCTACTGGCGTTTGTTTACATTGTGTATATAACACGCTAAATTCTGCCTTCTCCACCGTTCGCCGATCGCTTTGAGGTAGAATATCTGCCTTATGTCAGTTCGGTTGGGTTTCAGTCCCGGTTTCCACTTGCTTCTGGTCGGGATCAAAACTCGACCGATTTGGTATTAGTCAGAGTCGCTAATACCTAAGCCATAGGCGCATGAAATCGGACAAGGAAACTTTTAACGTCTTGTATATAAGCAGTGTATAGACACGCCAGTCATATCTTATCATTTATATATATATATATATATATATATATATATATATATAGTCATCCGCAGACAGATCTGTTTCACTGTATCACAGCTCATCAGTACGGTTAGACATCCGATTGCTTTTTACCCAGGATTGAAACCCAACCGAATTGCTGTCAGTCGGCGATTCTATCTCTGAATATGATAAGATACGGTTTTAATGTATGCTATATTTATCGGTTAAAATGTACATGAATGACGAGTGTAAACTCGTCCACATGCAACTCACCACCATCGACGTTAAACTTTCTTTAAACTTAATCAGTGAAAAACAAAGAATTTGACGACTTTGTGTAGTCTTTTGGCTCGGTTTTGATTTAAGAAACCCGTCCCCATAGTTTGTAAAAGTATTTTGGATACACACTGTATATTTTTAAATAAGTTGTCTTCTCTCAAATTAAATTATTAAATAACATGTAAAAGTCATGTTTATCAAATTTTTTTAATTATATCTTTCAAATTTCCGAATAAGTTGTTTTGTGTTGTCGCTACGTTGTTAGGTCCTGGGTATGACGGTAAACTGCATCCAGCAGCAAGCCTTCTGGTTGTGAGGAGCATGGAACCATCTCTTAATTGCTGTTGTTCCCAGGTCCACCCTGACCCGGAGTGGTAGCACCTGTTAGGGTCCCAGCTATGGGTAAATAGTTAACTCCCAAACACTATGAAAATATGAAAATAGACTTTTATAGAAATTTATATATATATATATATATATATATATATATATATATATATATATATATATATAGACTTTTATAGAAAAATATACGCTTTTAAAATAAAAAAATATTACCAACAATACATTTTTTGAAAAAAAAATTATTACCATTACACATTTTTGAAAAAAGAAAATAATTGCCATCATACATTTTTTTGAAGAAGAAAAATTATTACCAGCAATACGTTTTTGAATACAAAATTAGAAGACATCTTCAGTTTTCTAAAATAAAATTAAAATAAAAAAATCATTCATCAAAATATGAATAAATCAACCTTCTTACTATAACCGAACATTTAAAAAAATATCTTTAAACTCTACCTTTGTGGCGTTAAAAAAAGCCCAGAGGTTGATATACCGTTAAACAAAACTCAAACAAACAAAAGCTACATTGTTCAAAATTCATATTTACTTTACTTTTATGCTATTTGTTCTCAAATACATTCGAAAATTGCTACTTTCGTTTTCGGAGGTTGTTCTGTTTGTCTTTACGCAACTGGCTTTTAATTCAATCTAAATTTTAATTTATTATTGGTTTCATCAAGCGTGGGAATATTGGTTGTAATAATCACGGTACTGTGTTATAAGTGTTATAAATTTGGTCAAATATATAAACTTGTTAACGCATTTTTTCTTCAAATTGATTTAACTTACGCAAAGAGAGAACCCTGCATATTTGATAAGAAACGTCAGACATTGACCAGTACTACGAACTTTCAGATAAAATAGAAACAAAAAGAAAACTCATAGATAAAAGACAGTTGAAATTTCTATGGCATATAATCAGGAAAGAAGGATTAGAAAATTTGATACTCACAGTATAGATTAAATACAAAAGGCAATGGAAAACAACGTAAAACCTACTTAGTAAGCAAGATGGCGAAACAAGGTTCAACAAAAATAAATTTTTGAAAACTACAAAAGGCAGGAGATTGTGGAAAGCCATGATCACCTACGACATGGCACATAAATAAAAAACTGAAGTGGTGTAACTTTGTATTGAAGTTAGTATTCTGGGTGAAATAAAATGAAAAATGTGATTAACATGGAGAACTGGTGTCATTATAGGTGAAAACAGTATATTTAGTCACTACTTTGTTTTCTTTTCCGTGTTTTTTTTTTAATTTTTCATTTGCTTAACCCACACAGACGTCAGTTGTGATATTTTTAAGGTTTAGTTAAATCTGAGTCTTTCTTTTACTTTCCGTGTCGATTCAGTCACAGCTTTCCACGACCTCCTAATCCCTTGTAGCATTTAACAATGTTTTACCTCCCTACTGGGCATCAGGAAGAGACAGCTAAAGTTCCTGAGACATGCAATGAGGAAAGAGGGCTTAGAGAACCTGATACTAACAGGCCAGATAAAGGGGAAAAGAGACAGGGGAAAGCAGTGGATAACATTTGAAGGACCTGAGCAGTGGGGGGGGTGACAGAACGGATTGTACGGTGTAACAGGATAAGGCGTGTTAAGAGCAACCAGGGAGACGTTGAAAACCATGATCGCCAACGCCCTGAAAGAACAAGGTATATAGAAGAAGAAGAAGAAGAAGAAGAAGAAGAAGAAGAAGAAGAGGAAGAAGAAACATCCTTGTTTATGTTCTGCCAACTATTGACAAAAGCTCGTTAAGTATGTGACACACTGCTTTCTTCTGACCTTATATGGGGATATTAAAATCAAGCAGATAAAAAAATTTAAATACCTGGGAAGTGTTCTAACAGAAGACGGAAAGTGCGACATAGAGATCCGAAGGTGAATTGGCATGGCGAAGGCGCGTTCCAGAAGTTGAGTAAAGTATTAAGACACAGAAAAATTTCACTAGAAACAAAGAGAGTACTAGATTACTATGTAATGTCAGTTCTTCAATATCGCAGTGAATGTTGGACAATATCAACAAACACGAAAAAAAAAACTTGAAGCAACTGGAATGTGGTTCTACAGAAGGATGCTGCGGATATCATGAACCGAGCATGTAAGCAATGATGAGGTGATGGATAGAATGAAAACGGAAAGGAAATTAATATTGAGCATCAGCAAGAGAAAGCTTATGTTCCTGGGACATGCAATGAGGAAGGGGGGCTTGGAGAATCTGATACTAACAGGTCAGATAGCGGGAAAAAGAGACAGGGGAAAGCAGCGGATAACATATTTGAAGGGCCTGAACCGGTGGATGACAGAACGGGGGCTGCGAGATGTTACAGGAGAAACTGTGCAAAGAGCCACCAGGAATAGGGAGGCGTGGAAGGATATGATCGCCTACGTCCTTAAAGAACAATGCACATAGAATGAAAAAAAGAAAGATATTTTCAGTATATACATAAGAGCATTCGAATCCTTATTATGTGTCCGAGAACCTTCAACTGTCTTTCTGATTCTTAGTAGAATTATTTTTTGCGTTCTGATTTTTTAAAATTTTGTTGCTCACAGATTCTAATTGGAGTAGAGAGATCTATCTATCGCGCGGTTCCCACTCCACCCATGTCTATTGAACAGGATAAGAGGCTCATACCATGTTTCCTGCTTAGGATGTTGGTTTCCAGATTCCTCTTTTCAAACCTTCTCACTTGTTTTTTTTTTCTTTCAATTGGATTAGATAGATGTATCTATCGCCTGGTTCACACTCAACCCACGTCTATCGAACAGGTTAAGAGGTTCATCTCTTGTTCCCGGTTTAGGATGTGATTTCCGGCCTCCTCATTTCAAATGATCTTACTTTGCCTTGTTGTTTTTTGGGTTTTTTTTTGTTTTTTTCCCCAATTGGAGTAGATAGATCTATCGCCACGTTCACACTCCACCCATGTCTATTAAACAGGTTAAGAGGCTCATCCCTTGTTCCCTGTTTATAATGTGGTTTCCGGCTTCCTCTTTTCAAATCTTCTCACTTTGATTTTTTGGTCTTTTTTTTTGTTCTTTTTTCAATTGGATTAGATAGATCTATCTATCGCCCGGTTCACACTCAACCCACGTCAATTGAACAAGTTAAGATGCTCATCTGTTGTTCGCTGTTTAGGATGTGGTTTCCGGCTTCCACTTTTCAAATCTTCTCACTTTGTTTTGTTGTTTTTTTTTTTTGTTTTTTTCTTCCCAATTGGAGTAGATAGATCTATCGACCGGTTCACACTCCACCAATATTTATTAAACAGGTTAAGATCTCATCACTTGTTCCCTGTTTAGGATGTGGTTTCCGGCTTCCTCTTTTCAAATCTTCCCACTTTGCTTTGTGTTTTTTCCCCAATTGGAGTAGATAGAACTATCGACCGGTTCACACTCCACCCATGTCTATTAAACAGGTTAAGAGGCTCATCCCTTGTTCCCTGTTTAGGATGTGGTTTCCGGCTTCCTCTTTTCAAATCTTCTTACTTTGCTTTGTGTTTTTCCCCCAATTGGAGTAGATAGGTCTATCGACCGGTTCACACTCCACCCATGTCTATTAAACCGGTTAAGAGGCTTATCCCTTGTCCCCTGTTTAGGATGTGGTTTCCGGCTTCCTCTTTTCAAATCTTCTCACTTTGCTTTGTGTTTTTTTCCCCAATTGGAGTAGATAGATCTATCGACCGGTTCACACTCCACCCATGTCTATTAAACAGGATAAAAGAGTCTCATCTCTTGTTCCCTGTTTAGGATGTGGTTTCCGGCTTCCTCTTTTCAAATCTTCTCTCTTTGTTTCGTTGTTTTTTTCAATTGGATTAGATAGATCAATCTATCGCCCGGTTCACACTCAAACCACGTCTATTGAACAGGTTAAGAGGTTCATCACTTGTTCCCTATTTAGGATGTGGTTTCCGGATTCCTCTTATAAAATCTTCTCACTTTGTTTTTTTTTTTTTGTTTTTTTCAATTGGATTAATTAATTTCTCACTTTGCTTTGTGTTTTTTTCCCCAATTGGAGTAGATAGATCTATCGACCGGTTCACACTCCACCCATGTCTATTAAACAGGTTAAAAGAGTCTCATCTCTTGTTCCCTGTTTAGGATGTGGTTTCCGGCTTCCTCTTTTCAAATCTTCTCACTTTGTTTTGTTGGTTTTTTGGGGGTTTTTTTTCCAATTGGAGTAGATAGATCTATCGCCCGGTTCACACACCACCCATGTCTATTAAACAGGTTAAGAAGCTCATCCCTTCTTCCCTGTTTAGGATGTGGTTTCCGGCTTCCTCTTTTCAAATCTTCTCACTTTGCCTTGTGTTTTTTTCCACAATTGAAGTAGATAGATCTATCGACCGGTTCACACTCAAACCACGTCTATTGAACAGGTTAAGAGGCTCATCACTTGTTCCCTATTTAGGATGTGTTTTCCGTCTTCCTCTTTTCAAATTTTCTCATTTTTTGGGTTTTTTTTTTTTCAATTGGATTAGATAGATCTGTCTATCGCCCGGTTCATACTCAACGCTCGTCTATTAAACAGGTTAAGAGGCTCATCTCTTTTTCCCTGTTTAGGATGTGGTTTCCGGCTTCCTCTTTTCAAATCTTCTCTCTTTGTTTTGTTGGTTTTTTGGGGGCGGGGGTCCCCCAATTGGAGTAGATAGATATATCGCCCGGTTCACACTCCACCCATGTCTATTAAACAGGTTATGAAGCTCATCTCTTGTTCCCTGTTTAGGATGTGGTTTCCGGATTTCTCTTTTCCAATCTTTTCACTATTACGTAGCCCCCTGCACATCAGTGGCGTTACCGCCTTGCTGGGACTGATATGTTTAAAAAAAATTCCTTCCATGAAATTCTAAACATCTTTCTCTCTAACCATATCTCTGTTTCTTCTTCTCCTCATTTTTTATTCATAATCATTTCACCCAATCAAGGTAGGACCGCCACCAGTGCACAGGGGGGTTACAGTGAGAGAAAAAACAAGGCACAGGGGATGTCAAATTATAGATAAGAGATGGATGGAAATCAAGTAGAATGAAGATGGTAATTGACGTTGCATTTAAACTTTTCGAGAGTGGAACTATCAGGGAGGTAAGCAAACGGTAGGGAGCTCCCCTTTGTGGGGCTCCTTACTGTTTGCTTCTGTATTCTGTTACTTCTGTAATCTGTTCTCTAGCTTTTCATCTGTGTGAAAATCGTTTAGTATTACTACATAAAATATGAGTACAGTTGATATACAACTTTGTATAAAAATGCGTTTCTTCATCTTCTTCATGTGCTGTGTCTCTTCAGGTCGTGGTCGATCATGGACTCCCACTTGTCTCTGTCTCTTGTCATTCTCAACACTCTTCCTCTTGGTATCCCTCCCAAACCCTACTCTGCCATCCATTTGCTCAGACCGATCAAGTAGGTTTCGCACTGCTTTCCTCTGTCTTTTTCCCTCTATTCGTCCTGTGAGTATTAACTTCTCTAGGCCCTTCTTCCTCATTACATGACCCAGGAACCTCATCTGTCTCTTTCTTATATTAAGTATGATTTTTTTTCTCGTCTTCATCCTCTTCAACACCTTGTTGTTAGTCACGTGCTCAGTCCATGGTATCCTCAGCATCCTTCTGTAAAACCACATTTCTGCTGCATGAAGCCTCTCCTTCATCTTTGAGGAGATCATCCAGTATCCACTGTCATACAGAAGGACAGACATCACATAGCAATCCAGCACTCTTTTCTTTGTTTCCAATGAGATTTTTTTGTCTTTCAGTACTCTGCTTAGCTTCTGAAATGTGTCCTTGGCTATGCCAATGCATCTTTGGATCTCAGTGTCACACTTTCCATCCTCTGCAGGGGGGTTACAGTGAGAAAAAAGACTGGGTACAGGGGGCATTGAAGAAAGGATAAGAGATGAACTAGACTCAAAAAGTTCATGGCATCCTGAGCATTCTTCTGTAGAACTACATTTCTGCTGCCTGTCCTTCATCCTTAAAGATATTGTACAACATTCGATGCCATACAGAAAGACAGATATCACATAAGAACCCAGCAGTTTTTTCTTTGTTTCCAATGAGATTTTTTTGTCTTTCAGTACTCTGGTTAGCTTTTGGAATGCATCCTTGGCCATACCAATGCATCTTTGGATCTCAACATTGCACTTTCTTTCCTCTGTCAGCACACTTCCCTGGTATTTAAATTTCGCTACTTGCTTAATTTTACTTTCTCTAACCTGTAGTTGGCATTTTAGGGTTTTCTTTTTGCTGATGACCATACATTCGGTTTTCTTAAAGTTTATGTTCAGTCTTTTCATCTCGCTTTCTCTTGCTACGTTTTGGAGGAGATCCTGCCTTTCCTTTTCCATGTCTGCTATCGGCATCATGTCATCAGTGTATCTTACATTGTTGAGATTGTCGCTCTCAATATTTTTCCTCTTGGCATCTCTCCCAAACCCCGATCCACCATTCATTTACTCAAGCCTATCAAGTATGTCTCATGCTGCTTTTCACTGTCTCTCTTTCCTTGTATCCATCCTGTGAATATTAGATTCTCCAGCTCCTCTTTCCTCATTACATGTCCCGGGAACCTCAGCTGTTTCTTCCTGATGTTAAGTATGAGTTTTCTTCTCATTTGCTTACTTTCCAACACCTCATTGTTGGTCATGTGTTCAGTCCATGGTATCCTCAGCATCCTTCTGTAGAACCACATTTCTGCTGCTTCAAGCCTCTCCCTCATCCTTGAGGAGATTGTCCAACATTCAGTGCCATACAGAAGGACAGACATCTTCTTTTTTTTTTTTGTTTCCAATAAGATTTTCCTGTCTCTCAGTACTCTGGTTAGCTTTTGGAATGCATCCTTGGCCATACCAATGCCTTTTTGAACCTCAATGTTACACTTTCCATCCTCTGTCAGAATGCTTCCCAAGTATTTAAATTTCTCTACTTGTTTTATTTTAGTTTCTCTAACCTGTAATTGGCATTTTGGGGTTTTCTTTTTGGTGATGACCATACATTCAGTTTTCTTGAAATTTATGTTACTCCTTTAAATGAGCTAATTTTAAAAAAAGTCATCATATTGTTTATTTGTTTAAGATCAACAACGAGAAAAAGGATGAACCTGAACATGAAATTATTTCAGAATCATAAGATAATTCTGTTCTTTTATTCTTGCCACGTTTCGTATTATTATTTGTTACCTGATTATTGCATATCATGCTGCATCCTTCTTGGTATCCTTTCAGCAAACAGAAGATATTTGATATCGCCCATCACTTTGCCAATTATTATCGTTCCCATGCCAAAATCTTCGGACAAGATCCTTTCTTTCGTTCCACCAATGAAGACCTTTACAGCTATATCCAGCCATGCGCGTGAACCAATTACAATCAAATGTAAATAACGTTTGAGTTAGAGTTTTGTTTTACGGCATATCAACCTCTGTGGGTTATTTAATGCCAAAAGGATGTTTAATGTTCAGTTATAGTGAGAAGGTTGATTTAATCAGATTTTAATGATTTTTTTTATTTTTATTCTTTTTTTATTTTAGAAAACTGAAAATGTCTTCCAGTTTTGTATTAAAATCTTTTTTCTGAGAATAATATTTTTCTTTCAAAAATATTTAATGCCAAAACTGTAGGGTTTAAGGTATTTTTTAATGCTTGGTTATAGTGAGAAGCTTGATTTAGTCAGATTTTTATGCAAATTTATTTTTTCTATTTCAGAAAACTGAAGATGTCTTCTAGTTTTGTATTAAAAAATGTATTATAGCAATCATTATTTTTCCTTCAAAAATGTATGATGGCAATAATTTATTTTTTTTCTTTCAAAAATGTGTTATGGTAATAATTTTTTTTCCTTCAAAAATGTATTGTTGGTAATATTTTTCCTTCACAAATGTACATTTTCCTATAAAAGTCTATTTCTATGTATATATTTCTATAGAAGCGTATTTTTATACTTTCATAGTGTTTTGACTCCAGTTTGGAAGTTAACTATTTACTCATAGCTGGGACCCTAACAGGTGCTACCACTCCGGGTCAGGGTGGGCCTGGGAACAACAGCATTTTAAAGATGACCCCATGCTCCTCACAACCTCTTAATCAGAGGCCTTGCTGCCGGATGCAGTTTACTGTCATGCCCAGGATCCATATGTAAATAGTAATTTCCACTTACACAACTTTTCACAAGAACTGCTGCTTTGCGAAAAAAAAATCCCACGTAGATATTTCCCCGAATGATACAATATTACGTTTCTTAGGTTATGAGACAAATTTTCTCCATCCTCCATACCTTATATAACCTCTTCTTTCTAAATCCTACTGTTGCATTGATATCACGGTGATAAGGCAAAATTCGAGTCATTTTTATTATTCATTTCACCCCAAGCAAGGCATTCCACTGCCACTATAGCGCAGGGGGTTACATAGGTGAAAGTGATGAGAAAGGGTGGTTAGGGGGTTGCATAAGGGGAAAGCGATTGGAAAGAGTGTTTTTTTTTGTTTGTTTTTTTTAATCATATCAACTCAAGCAAGGCGGTGACGCCACTGATGCGCATGGAGCTACTTAAGAGTAGAATGATATGAAAAAAAGAAAGCCGGGAACCACATCCTAAACAGGAAACAAGGGATGAGCCTCTTCACCTGTTCAAAAGACGTGTGTGGAGTGTGAACCGGGCGATAGTTAAGTCTATCTACTCCAATTGAACAAAGAAAAGAAAAGAAAAGTGAATGAAAAGATTGGAAAAGAGAAAGCCGGAAACCACATCCTAAACAGGAAACAAGGGATGAGCCTCTTCACCTGTTCAAAAGACGTGGGTGGAGTGTGAACCGGGCGATAGTTAAGTCTATCTACTCCAATTGAGAACAAAAAAGAGAAAAGATAGGAAGTCACAAGGAGCGTGATAGACGGGTAAGGATAGCGAGGATGGGGGTTGGGTAGATGGGAAGGGTGTTTGAGAGAATGGATGCGAGTTAGTGTGTTAGGGGGTGTCTGTTGACCTTACATTTAAACTCCTGGAGATTGTAGCTGTCGGGGAAGCAAGTGTATAGAAGGGAATTCCACAGGCGGGAAGTGCGAGGAAAGAAGCTGTTGAAGTAGAAATTGCGGTTACAGCTTATCTGTTTCACAGTAAAAGGGTGGCAGCCAGTAGCTAATCTAGTATCTCGTGCAAATTCATACCTAGGAGGCACCAGTGATCTAAGTTCATCGGAGCTTTTATCCCGAAAGTAAACAAAATCCAAGTTTCATAAATAAAGAAAAATCCCATATACAAAATGAAACAAATTTAACATTGAAAATTCAAGGATCTTCTCATTCAAATTTGAATGTCAAATTGAGACAATAAATACAACATCCACTTTAAAGATTACTTACACTGTTCGGACTTGTATCCTCATCGTTATTGCCATGTTTACGACGTTTCGGGCGTTGTACGCTCCGGTTTTTTCAGCTGATAGAAATTTTGAACTGAACCATTTATATTGATCACTGGGGTATGTAATTCTCATTCTATATGCGATGCCACTTCCGGATGCCATGTACTTATCTCTCTTTAACTCAACTATATAAGTTATTTGTTCACTGCTGCTGTAGCCAGGTATTGAACTCACAACTCTTTGGGTCAAGTCACTGGAGCTAACCAACGCCAATATCCACTGTGCTATGTGCCCTCAAGGTTGGTTAGTTCCACTGACAAAATTCCTAGTACCTGAAGAAGCCCAGAGCGTACAACTGCCGAAACATCGTAAACATGGCAATTAAGATGGGACAACATTCCAAACAATGTAAATAATGTAAATACTACCTCAGCTCACAAATAAAGACAAATAGGAATATTTAGTGTATCGATGCAACAGATAGTTTTCTAAACACATACAGTTAAATATAATAAACAATGAATGTCTATTATGTTTAATCATGAGCCGTTCTGAACAATGAAACAGATGAAAGTAAAGACAAAAATTGTTCAACATTTGGATAATGTTTTATTATGCTGATTCTAAGCTTTCGGCTCACAGAAGCCATCTTCAAAGAGGTTACAGAGACGTTAACATAAATACATCCACCATCAAAGATGATTTTATTTTGTGTTGACATGAAACGTTTCTATGCAACAATAAAAGTCACCGAATAGTAGACTCAGTTCGTAAATTTGTAATGCAGTTCTAGGACGTCTCTCCGCGTGAGAGATCGAAATGCTAACAGAACCATATGTCTAAATGCAATGTAATATGTTCTGGCCAGATTGAAATGTGATTTTATTGAGTGTGGGTTGCTTTGATTTAATGTAGATGGCCTTAAATGTCTGAAAGTTCTTTTTACTGTGTGTATGTGTGAGTATTATTGTGTTATCGACTAGAATCTGTCTAATATTACCTACATTGCTATGTTTTTCTAAGAAATGTTGTGTAATTGATACCAGTATATAGACTTAAATGTACAATATCGCGTACATACCCTGCAATGCCAATTAATAAACACAATATCCATTTATTTCATGCTCACAATGTGTTCTATTTTTTTATACATATATTTTTTTCATATTTTCACAGCTTCTCCTATGACAAGCTTCATTTCCTGATTTCCCGACCATATGAATTTAATCTTGCGACTAGATTGACATCTAGGTCCCACTCATTTACGGTCAAAATATGCAAATGTAACCATCACTTTTACTCAGCTTCTTTTCTCGAAATTTCCGCCTGTGGAACTCCCTTCTTTATATTTGCTTCCCGGTAGCTATAATCTCCAAAAGTTTAAGTGCAACGTCAATTCCCATCTTCTATTTCCTTGATTCCCATCCTTCTCATAACCCTTATTTTATATTCTCTGTACCTTGTTCTTTTATTACATTTTTATATTTTTATTGTATTTTCTCTCTCCTCTCTCTGTAACCCCTCGCGCACCAGTGGCAGTACTGCGTTACATGGGGTGAAACGATTATAAAAATGATTATCTCAATTTGACATTCAAATTTGAATTAAAAGTTAAGAGTTATCGATCTTAGCTCCCAAAAACTTCTTATAAGTGTTGAGACGGATTAAATTATAAATACGTGGATTTTACTTTTTATTGCAGTAAAAAAATAAAAAATGAAAAAAAAAAATAAGAAAAAGAAATAATTAACGGGCTTAATTTCAACCTCAAATATTTCAGCCTGTCATTTCTTGATTTGCTACTTAACGATCTCAACACGTTGAAGAAGGAATAAAGCAACGAAGTGACAAATCATCGCCAAAAAAATCAACCACAAAATTTGCCCTTACCAAATTAATAAGGAAGGTATTACTAGCAGCCAACGTCTAAAAGGGAGGGCTTTTGTGGTGAGACATCTGACTTCAATGATCGAGTGTCAGACCCAGGGGAGACGGACATCAAAACGAAACTGAGGGTGTAGGATAACAATTGGGACGGCATTCGGTGCTTTAGGGACGATGACACGATTTGTTTTATTTGTCGTCAAAAGAGGGGCCACAAGAGGTCGAATGAAAACAGTAAAGCAGGGACTGGGGAATGCCTTTCAAGAGATGGAGAGTAAGACCTTGACATAAGAACAGAAGGAGAGTAATAAACAAGCGTTAAAAAAGGGGAGATCAGGAAAAGAAAGGGAAGATGAAAGTGTAAAAGTAGACATGTTGGTTTGAAAAGAAAAAGACGGTGACTTAAAAATGGAAAAAAGGTTAGACAAGAAATAGCGTAGATAAAAAGATTATTAAGTAAGTGTTTTTGTCGTAGAATGCTTTCGTCTTGGTGAATGCATAAGGTTCGGGCAATTTTTTAAGTAAAAATGACGTCATATTACGAGATGAGATCGGCGTAACTGTAAAGTCGTCCCAAGATCTCGGGTGGAAAGAGAAACGAAGAAGAATTACAAAATCATAAACAAATGAAGGTGCTATAAAGAAATAAAATAACAGCAAAAATTGACATTCGATTAGGAAAAATAGGTGCAAGTGTTCTTTTTTT
>JBBBDQ010000264.1:4092500-4110000 GCA_037127315.1 Ascarosepion bandense
ATCAACTGATTTTCCAACGCTTTTTTTTTGCCTTCACTTTCGCACAATTTCCTTTTGGGAAGGCATGGATCCATCCCTTCTACTCTCAACTACGTGTTACATAGCAGGACAGACTGGATTCTATCGCCATGATTGGCAACCAGTAATCCACAGAAATAAATAACCACCTTGTTATGGTGAAACACACTTATTCCGCACATAGTGGACTCTCCCTCCAATATTAATAAGCGTTAACAGGAAGTTCTTAAGTTCTTGGGAAGTTCATAGGAATTCTTTAGAGTTATATTGGAGTTCAGTAGAACTACTAGGCAGTTGATATTAGTCGGCAGATGGCCGAATACTAAGGAGTCAGCTGTTAGTGGAAGATTACCAAGTTCCTAACATTTTGGGTGCGTTAAGTCGATTAGCAACCGACATAGCACGATTATAACCTTCAGTGCGAAATCTACTCCACAACACACCTGCTACGAGAAAATCTTTTGTCAAGTCAGTCACGAATCGAAAGAGACATGTTCGCCGAAGCGTGTATCGTGTATGGCACTTAACAGATTAAAAAATTGAGTTTTAACAAATTATTGTCTTATTTCTTTGTTTAGTTTCTATAAGGCATCTATCTCATTTCACCTTCGAATTTCTGTGTCACACTTACCGAGATAGTTAAATTTCTGCACTTGATGATTCTGATGTTTTCAATTCAAAGCCTACACCTCTGGCTGCTCCTCTTCCTGACGACCATATATTCTACCTTCTTATAGTTAACTATTAGTCCCTTCTTCTGCTTTACCTTAACTGTCTTGCCTAAGACATTTTCCTTCTAAGCCCTCTATCATAACAATTTCATCTCCGTATTTTAGATATATAGATGAATAAATAACATATTATTATTATTATTATTATTTGTTGGTGTAGGTCGGGGTTGCAAAAACAGAGTAAAATATTATATATATATATATATATATATATATATATATATATATATATATATATATAGGTAAAACTAAAAAGTTGTAAGTTTAAAAATGTATTTTTTCGACAGTATTTATTTATTTCTATTATTATATTTGATATTTCAGACCGTCCTCGGCCTTTCATCAGAAACAAATGATTTTAAAATTTAAATTAGAAGCGTTTTACATCACGTGACGCAGAAATATATATATATATAATAGTATTGTACTAATATTCTATCTTCTTATAGTTAACAGTTAGTCTCTTCTTCTGGTTTACCCTAGCTATCTTGACTAGGAGCTTTTGTTGTTTTCCTTCTGAGACCGCTATCATAACAATGCCATCCGCGTATTTCAGATAGATAGATGAATGAATAATATGTTTATATTTTTTTACATTGTTCTGACTGTTGTCCTATCTTGTTGCAATCTTCACGGCCTTTCGACCGTTGTACGCTTTAGCCTTCTTCTGACTGGAATTTCGAGGCGAACTTTTTAATTCAATCGCTGGAGTAAATTATTTTCCTCCCATGAGCCATTTCACTTCTGGATGTCTTAATTATCTCCCTTTAACTCAACTCTCTAAGTTATTTGCTCACCACTACTGTAGCCAACCAGTATTGAACTCACAACTCTTTGGGTCAAGTCACTGGATCTAATCAATGTTTTTATCCACTGGGACATGTGTTCTTGACTTAAAGGGAAATAACTAAGACATCCGGGAGTGACATGGCTCGTGAAACAAAAGCAAGGTACAAACAAAGGGTTTGATTCGAAATTCTAATCAGAAGGCCGGTGCGTGCAACGGCCGAAACGTTGTGAATATGGCAACAAAGATGAGGATAACAGTCTGAACAATGTAAATAATGTAAATTACTAACTAATCTCAGAAGAACAGAGAAATAATTTATTTTTAGTTTTTTGGGGTTTTTTTTTGTTTTTGTTTTTTGGGGTTTGGGGGAGGGGGTTGCATATACTTGAATATCGTAAATGAAATTAACATGTTTTGTCTGCCAGAATTCTTGCAAATATGTGGGTGCGAATAATAGTCTTTTTGTAGATTTTCTAGCACCATCTTTGTAACACCCACTGCGAATCGAACTTCTTACACGAGTGAAGTGATTTGCGAGTCTAACTTACTAACCACCATGTTATTTTAGGCGCCATATTCAGTTACTTTATCTCCATTACAGAATGAACACTTAAGCCAATAATTAACATTTGCATCATAGCTTGTCCGTGCACGTCGGCCAAGAGCTCGCGTCAAGGACGCCTAAAAATTACGACTTGCTTTCTTTCTCTAAATTCAGATTTTGTTTTATTGCTTTCTATTGCTATTCATCGTTACACTCGTTGAAATTATTTTAACATTCTCACATTCATCTTCCGAGCTTTAAATACAAGGTTCGCCTTGTATTTACCTGTTCTTACTGAAAAAGTAGCTGAGATGTTGAATTATTCATATTTGCCGATTTTTCTTAATCTAGTGTTATTTTCATCGAAGGTAAGAGGAAAAGAATAAAGTGGTTGAGTAACCATTTTGAAAGGTTTATGCTAAAATAAACCGAGGAACAAAATCCATAAAGAAAATAAGTTTTGTAAAGGAGAAAGAACTGTTAATAGCAATTGCAAAATTAGTTGTTTCCATACAGGGAGCATTCGGAATTTCTTGGTTAAACTGTTAGCATTAATGGTTGTCTGAAATTTATAAAATTTATAAAACATTTTTTCTTAAAGATTTTCACGAAATTAGACTTCCCAAGTCTACTAAATGTTATATTTCTTTCTGGTACTGATGGGAGAACCCTTCCAAAACCTTTGTATAAGGTCATATGTAAGTCAACGTATTGATTATATCATTATTTTCCCTAACCATTATAAGTAAAATTTAGATGAAATTTGGTTCCAAGCATTTTATGATAAGTCTCTCATATCCACACAAAGCCATATACAGCGAAACAGGCTTGTATGTGGATGACTAATATATTATGCTCTCATTACAATTGAGCTCTCTAGAGCAGAAAATTTTAAAAACACTTTCCACTTCTGCGATATATGCATTACTCTTCATAAATGAATTGAGTCCTTTCGGTAACTGGCGTGTGTTTATACACTGCTTATATACAGCACGTTAAAATTTCCCTTCTCGGGTTCCATGCACCTATGGCTTGTGTGGTAGTGACTCCGACTGACACCAAATCGGTCGAGTTTCGATCCCGGCCAGAAGCAAGTGGATGTGTCTAGCCACACTCATGAGCTGTGATATAGCGAAAGAGGCTTGTATGTGGATGACTAATATATATATATATATATATATATAGTAAAGAATACGTTGTGTTGCCACCAATGGGATCAAACAGCAGTCACTGTTTCTATTTTGAAATTAGTCACAATGAAGTTGACCCTAATATATCTAAATATAAAGGAACATTATTAAGCTTATTTTAGTAACGAAGGTGCTCATAAGAATAATGGTCTCCAATATTACTTTTCTGACAATTCTAGATATGTAGGAAGCGTAATGGATACCAGGATCGAAAGTAAAATTAGTCATACTAGTCCTTCACATTCACAAAAATCCACTTGGGTCCGTTTCTACTTTCTTCAGCTTTGAGTTAAATAGCAATGTAGACAAAACTCTAGCCTTGAATGGTAGCCAGTCTACAAGAAAGAAATATCTGAAATCAAACTTGAAGAACCAAAAGGAGACCACTTTTCTAGGAATGCAATTCAACATGTTTCGAGGATGCATTTATTTATAACAATAATATTAATGTCTAAAAAGTTGTAGTAAGGGATTCATCTGAGTCCTGCTTGTTATGACAAAAAAGTATTAATTCATAAAGTAATCGTAAAAATAAGGAAACTAGAAATAGAACGTTTGGAAGATGTTAGAATGTCCGAGAAAATTCAAGTAAAATCTAGAGAATTCTAAAGGATTCTAGAATATGCAAATTGGGTGCTAGCCCCTATAAAAATAGGTTTTGGGAAGAGTAGTAGTCAGTTGTTAACAGGATTTGCTGATATTATCAACTCCGGACAGATTCGTGGATCTGTGCATCTAGCCGAAAGAATCTGGAAGAAAAGTTGCCGACTAACTAGAATCTGAAAGAGAACCTCATGGAACTATATGGGTAAATAGATATTTCTGACTCCTTCATTGGCCAAACTAATAATTATTCTTTATATACACATTACAAGATTTCCAAAAAAGTATAGCACTTGTACTTCTTCACTATCTTAACTGAGTAAAGATACTGACCCTTCCTTCCCCTTCGTAACCCTTCGCCTGCCAGTAGTAAACTCTGTTTATCTTTTTGAATGCAAAAACCGTATATTTGTAAATATTTTTACTTTATGTTTTGATAAATTAAAAATTTGTAAGTGATTTAACTCTGAGTTTTGGTCAATCAATTTGTAAAAAATTGAATTTGTAGAGTCATAATCAACTATGTTGTAAAGAGAGATGGCATCCGGCAAAGTACTTATTACACCAAAAATAAAATTTAAATAATATATATATATATACGCTCTCACACCCAGATTGAGCACTCTGGAAGAATGGGAGATTTTGAAAAACAGTAGCTACTCTGGCATGTACGCATCGCTCATTCACGAATGAATTAGAGCGCTCTGGCTATTGGGCGTGTATAATGACAATATACATGCTAAAATGTCTGCCTTCTTCTACCGTGCGCCCATGGCCCAGAGCGAGAACCGCCGACTGAAGCCACTTCGGTCGGATTTCAATCCTGGGTTAAAAGTAGTCGGAATCTAACTGTACTGATGAGCTGTGATACAGCGAAACAGATTTGTCTGCGGATGACTATTTACGCTCTCACACCCTGATTGAGCACTCTGGAAGGTTGGTATACTTTGAAAAACAGTAGCTACTCTGGCATGTACGCATCGCTCATTCACTAATAAATTAGATCACTCTGGCTATTGGGCATGTATAATGACAATATACATGCTAAAAAGTCTGCCTTCTTCTACCTTGCGCCCATAGCCCAGAGGTAGAACCGCCGACTGACGCCACTTCGGGCGGGTTTCAATCCTGGGTTCAAAGCAATCGGAGTCTAACCGTACTGATGAGCTGTGATACAGCGAAACAGATCTGTCTGTGGATGACTATGACAATATATACATATATATATAACTATCAAGCTTAGTTTAGTACAGCCCAAACCCATATATATATGTTAGAGAATAAGATTGTTTTGCACCAGTGGAGACAGTACACAAGTCTGAAGCAAAAAAGATTAATATTTTAAATCTACATATAACGGAACTTTTCTAAGATTATCTTAGCCTGGCACAAGGCCTCATGTATAGGACACTTAATAACGAATGTGCATATGAGAATAATGGTCTGCAATATTACATTTTTAACAATTCTAGATATGCACGTAATGTGATTGATACCAGAAATGAAAGTGAAATAAGTAGCACAAGATCAAACTGATAGCTGGTCTCTCACGTTCCACTTAAGGAAAGGCATGAATCAGTTTCTACTCTCTTCAGCTATGAGTAAAAGTGCAGAGTAGACTGAATTCTCTAGCGTTGAATGGCAGCTAGCCTAAGAGAAAGAAAAATCTGAAATTAAACGAGGGGAAGCAAGGGGAGACTAATTTTCTAAGAATGCAATTCTCAGATAATAAAGATATTGAATTTTTAAAAAGTCATGATCACTTATTGTATTAAGGGAGCTGGCATAGAGCTAAGTATTTTGTACACGAAATAAAAACCTAATATAATTTGTTACGGCTTATCAACCCTTTGCAGGTTATTTAAAGTCAGAAAATAATTTTATATTGTAATTTATTTTAAATAATAGCAATTTAGTGATGCAAATCTTTCTAAATAACCAATAGATGCGGGAGAAGAGATGGATTAATTCCTCTCCCTATGGTATTTTCGCGTAAGTGAATATAACGAATCCGACGAGAATTAAAACTATTAATTAACAATTAACAATTCTGAGCCATTGTCCACTGCATCACTTGCACATCCAAGCTTACATGTAGGTACTGACCAGCCTCTACGCTGCTTAACTTCACTGCTCGTACGGGAACCGGTGTTTCAACCAGATGTGGCCGAAAGCCCAATTAAATTTTGTAGTTCTTTTTAATATGGAAGGGAGTTTCCTATTAAATATTTTGATTCTCTAAGTGTGGAAACCTAACATCTTCACTGTATCATTATTTCTCTTTTAATTACAAATGTACTCCATTTTGTTATTCATCAAACCCATCGATAAACACTTCCCCAAATTAAGCAAACTGTACACAATATTCAACAGAAATACTCTAAAACACAGTTATAGCTGTACTGAATAGATATAATAATATACAAGTAATAAAAATAACAACAGCTAAATAGTACATCGATAACACCCACAAATCTTCCTGCAGCCGGAGAACAAATTACGAATATGCGCTAAATGGTAACTGCCTACAAAATAACTTAATATATGAAGCTACAGTAAAATCTAAAGGCAACCCTGAAAACATATAGAAATAACAGAATTCTGGAAAGAAAGAAACTATTCACAGAAAACATCATTTAAGTACAAAAATATGCAAACAGCACAATCCTCTGAAACATATGCCCTTTTTAAAAACGTATAAAAGATCAAAGCTCATTTTCTAATGAAGACACGGAAACAAATTTCTTCTACGTGTTCATATAATAATCAGTAAGCTTACTTACAAAGCCAGATTGTTAAATGATGATTTTTAAAATAAGCTAATATACCCCCATTTTACTGGCGCTTCACAATCATTCTACTCTCATTTATATCAATTTGGCTTTATAGTGTACAAACTAAAACTTACGAAATATCAAAAATCCTCTAAAACAGTCGCACAAATGCATATACATCCCCGTTTTGTGTTAACCAGATAGCAATGCAAATCCATCTTGCAGGTTATTGCCTGGTGGAGCAAGTTTAGCCCTCTAATATTATACATCCGAAACTCCGAATATATACATATATATATATATAAATGTGTGTGTGTGTGTGTGTGTGTGTGTGTGTGTGTGTGTGTGTGTGTGTGAGTGATTAAAGCATACATTATATTCATTGAATTCATTTGTTCGAGTAGATCTCCCTATTTAAAGGTGAAATAAACATCTTCTGGTCGAGAGGTCAAAAGTCTTATTATAGAAAATATTCGCCCTGAAACAAATCGAACCTGCATTCCTTTTTAGTCAAATAAAAGTGAATAAGGGTTCGATTCCGGTCAGATGGCTCATTTTTTTTTAATTAAGATGTACAATCTATCTTCCATCTGACATTAATTTCACTGTTTAGATACAAATAAACAAGTATACCCCCACAAACTCGTTTCCCCACGAAATATAATGTTCAATGGCTAATAAAAATTAATATCGGATTAAAAATTCATGAATTACTTTAAAATTACATTTACGTGTTTGCAAAATATTGAATTAATTATATATTTTTTCATTTTTCCTCTTCAGATACAACGGAAAGAAAAGGGTTCAAAATATTTATAAAACTAAAAAAGAAAATGATGGATTAAGAAAAAATTTACTAATTATGTGATAATTGGGAAACGAAAGATTGTGTTGCGGCAAACTTCAAATGGGATTGATTCGATTGTCGACCTTGAAAAATCAGCATGCGCACTCTCCATTTTAACTAGACTCGAAAACTGACCAGTAATTAATATGCATAACGACATGAACTAACACAAAAGACCTCAAAACAGAAAGTTTCCTCTAAGTACGAGGGTCATTCAATTGTGACGCCTCAGGCCGGGATGGCCATCTGTCTAATCTGACGGTCGTGACGATCCCAGTTGTGACACTGCCACCCGGTCGTGATGATCCCGTCCGATGATGTCACCACAAAAGCTGGGTTACAAGACGTCTTTTGCAAAAACGGGCCACTATCCCACGTTGTGATTAGATCCCAGCGGTCTCGTCTTGCAGTCTTGATAGTCGTCCCTTTACGGCACCAAAAAAAAGTTAATAAAATAAATGAACAAAGTCAGACACGCCTGGAGAGCTACGAAGAATGTCTTTATAAAAAAAAAACAAAAAAAAAACAATGTCTTTCTTTTCCCAAGAATACAGTTGTCAAAAATGATATTTACAACGGAGAGAGAAAGTTCGCCAAAAGTATCATAGCTTCTAATCTTCAAGTAAAATGTCTAAGTTTCGTTAGCGTTGAAATAAACAGATCTCTTTTTTCGCCAAAGTCTCTTTTCATTAATTCTCTTTAATCAGGATTGTCAGTTTTCTATGTAACTTCTAAACCAGCAAAGTTCTTTTGGGTTCTTATCGGAGCTTAACGGAATTTGCCGAGGTTGAACGAACGAAGAATCAGAATTTTCGATTTTCCCGTGATTAAAAAAAAATAACAATAACGTTCTTTCGGGATTCATGTCGATGGCGTATTATTCCAAATTAACTTCCTGAGTTAATTTGCGGCAGGCTTCATTCGAAATGAACTCTTTAGCCATAAGTTCTATGGTGGGCGACCAGCCGTGGGTCATGGCTCCCCGGCTGGGGCCTTTTTCCCCAGTCGTTACATTTCGACTGATAGCAGCTCCAACTCAACTAAACAAACTGAACTTTTCGTGTCGAGCATCTATTTTTATAACCAATTTCGATCCTCTCTGGGGATCCGGCCGGCTCACTGTCTTCAGCCAATGAAAATCGGTCTCCGCCCACTCGGTTTGCGGAAGTTTTTAGCTCAATGATTGAGATTTTGCCAACTCATATCGGAGCTTAATTCGTTTCGGGTTTATCACGTACTGCTATGTACACCAGCGGCCTTGGCCTTCGTGTGACTTTATCAAATCACTCTGACACTTGTTTTGTCTACGCGTTTTCAGATTAGCGGAATCGATATTTCAACTCCAAAAGAAGAGAAATTCATAAAAAGACATGAAAAGAGAGAAATGTATATTTTCCCAAAATAAACAAATTTTATGCTCCCGGCTTTTAGAAGTACTTGAAATAATAAAATTATTTTTTTCCTAAGCTCACATCGCGTGACGCCATAGAACTCTAATAACATTGCCAGTATCGATTTCTCTCTCCGTTGTTTTAAATCAACCAAAGGAAAGTATCCCCGCGAGAGAAGGGAAAATATCACCGCGGGAGATAGTGTCACACAATAAATAAGGCGAATTTTTCGGTATAAGGACTTCTAATACATACAGAAGCTTACTTTTTTTTATTTTTCAACGTAGTCTCTCAGCAGTGTCACACACTTTTTCCATCTGTGCACAAGCTTCCGTATTCCCTCAGCGTAAAAATCTTTGGACTGATGTCTCAATCGCTCACAGCACTTTTGACTTCATCGTCACTTTCAAACTTTGTTCCTCTCGTGAACGCTTTCAAGGAACCAAACAGGTGAAAGTCTGAAGGGGCAAGGTCTGCGCTGTAAGGGGGATGAGGAAGCAGTTCCAATCCCAGTTCGTTGATGGTCTGCACCGTTTGGGCTTCTGTCTGAGGCCTTGGGAAAGGTATTAAAACCTATTAATTCTCTTCATCAGTATATGATGAACTTTCCTCTGTGGTACGTAAACTTTATGAATTTAAGTGCAGTACTGGATTGGCAGCAGGGTCTCATCATTTTGCAGTTGAAATGGGGAAATATAACCGTAGGTTCTATTCTAACAGTTTCTTCTCATCTATGGAACTCTTTTTCGACTTCTTGCTTCTCAGTCAACTTTGTTCTTCAGGGATTTCAATGCAATATTGTTGTCTTTTTGTCTTAAATCCAATTATTTTATTGTTCTCTCCCCTTAATAGTGTTTTCTTCTCATATTCATTCACACTCAGTGCTTCTCTGCGTCTTGGTGGTTTTATTTCCTTGCTTGAAGTGAAATGATTTAAACAACAACAAAATTTTATAGTTCAAAACTTTTTTCACACCAGTGTAAGGTGTATGGTTTGCAGAATATATGTTTTCACTACTGCTTGATACAACTCCTCAAAGCTCTATAGCTGTTTGTTTGAATGTTGAGTAAATTGACCCTACCCTTAATCTAAATACCATTACACATGTAATATTTGTGAAGATTATCTTATTTAAATCAGCATTTTTTTTTATTCTGGGCAATGAAAATAATGTTTTTTGGCAGCAGAAATTACTAAAAATATGGTAAAAATGCAACATTACCCCTCACCACCATCTCCTTTGTGTTCATATTTAGGATATTCATTTGTTGGATGAATCTATTTATGGAAAAGGATTTTAGTTAGAAAGGTTTATATACACACACACACACACAATATATATATATATATATATATATATATATATATATATATATAAGCATGCAGTGTGGGTATAGAAGAATCCAAAGGAGTATCCTGTACATACAGTGGTAGGATAACTCTCTAAGAGAGCTCTAAATATATATGTATATAAATACATATAGAGCAAATATAAGAAAAATTAAGGCAGACACGTTGTTTCATGGTGAGTCGGAGGTGTGGGCCTGTTTCAGATGAAACGTTATCAGGTTTTTACAAAGGATTTTACACAAAAATCCTTTGTAAAATAAAGACGGAAGCTGATGGTCCGCCTGAAATAGGCCTGTGCTTCCGATTTGCCATGAAGTAGCGTGTCAGCCTTAATTTTTCTTATATATATATATATATATATATATATATATATATATAGTAAATAATTTTATTACAAATTTTAATGGGCATACCATTACGAATTCCAGCTGAATTCATTGCATTCACTCACGCGCAAATACGCTTGGGAAAGGTATAAATCCGTCTATTCCTTCCAGTTATGGGTTAAATAATAGGACAGATTTGGTTTCTATAGCTTTGGCAGGCAACCAGTCTACCACAGAAAGCAATGGCAAGCTACTGCAAGATAATCATCTGCCCAGTCAGTCATGTCTCTTTCGAGACATGATCACCCAAGCGTGTATCACGTATGACACTTAACTGACTGACCATTACAAAACTGACTCGAGGACTCATCCTGCATCTTTATCAACGAATATCAATTCAATCTCATTTAAATACACACAAATACCTACCAAATCCTATTCATATATACTTGTCGACAACAAAAATATCAAAGCATCATCCACATGCAAAAACAGACAAAAAATTATGGAGGCCTTATTAATAAAAACAAAAAAAACAACGCTCAGTAACATCAACTACGGACACGGTAACAACATGCTTACCATGTTCGGTACATAACACATACCACTACTCTACATCAAACATAACGGCACATACATTCTGTTACATGTAAAATAACATTCATCCTCAAAAATAGCTAAACATTTAGCCAAAAGCACTCGGATAAACAAAGCATTTGGACAATTTTTGTATCATATGTGTCCTCAAAAGAAGAAAAAAATTAAGATCACATGAAGAGTTGCATAGAATACTTAGCCATCATACCTTGTCTCATTTTTAATGAAGCCTGCATAAAAGAGAGATTGCTGCCTTATAGTATTTACGCTCTCACACCCTGATTGAGCACTCTGGAAGAGTGGTAGACTTTAGAAACAGTAGCTACTCCGGCATTTACGCACCGCTCATTCGATTATGAATTGGATCACGCTAGCTATTGGGCGTGTTTATATGCACTAAAAAGCCTGCCTTCTTCTACTGGACGCTCGTGGCTTAGGGGTAGAATCGCCGACTGACGCCACTACGGTTGGGTTTCAATCCTGTGTTAGGAAGCAACCGGAGTGTAAGCCGTACTGATGAGCTGTAATACAGCGAAACATATCTGTCTCCGGATGTATATTATATAGATTTATTAAAAATGACAGACAAGGTGTTATGGCTGGTGATTTATAATTTTTGTGGTTTTTCATGTGATTTATAATTTTTATTGTGTAGGGGTTTCCAAGTGTTTTATTATTCAAGCACTTTCGCCTATACATTAAACCATTATCAAGGATGAATTTTATTTTAATTCAAATATAAGGTGTTTGTATATATGTATATAAGTATTTATGTAGGTAATGTCATAGTTATGTTTTATATTTTGAAACTGTGTTATTTTTAATGAAACTTGCATAAAAGTGAGATCGCTGCCTAAATACATTATATATATATATATATATATATATATATATATATATATACTGATGAAGAGAATCAATAGTATATATATATATATACAGTGAGGTGAAACAAGTATTTAGACACTAAAAAAATGCATTTAAAATCATATATTGAAAGAAAAGCATTGTCTAATGCTCACATTATTTTCGTAAAACAATTATAAATGCAAACAAATAGCAAAAATAAATTATTTAAGACGTATAAATATTTTATATAAGGTGAATATATATTATGTTGGTTCTAAGCTTTCGGCTCACATAAGCCATCTTCAGAGAGGTTACAGGGACGTTAACCTAAAAGCATCCATCATCAGCGACGATTTTTTTATAATTATAGTAAAAACATCCGAATGTTGAAGAATTTTTGTCTTTATTTTCACCTGAAATTAAAGCCAAAATACGATTTTTAAAACAGCTCACAATTAAACGTAATAGACATTCATAGTCTGTTATATTTAACAGTATATGTTTAGATACTTATCTACTGCGTCTATACACTATATATATATATATATATATATATATATATATATATATATATATATATAAGGAAACATATCGAGTGTACAGAGATAATGAGTCAAAAGAAAAGTAGTGGTATCTTTTTTTTTACTTGCTGACATGTTTTCTTGACAAGAGTATGCTGAAGAAAGATATAGTTAAATTAAAAAAAAAAAGATTTAATGACACCAGTTTTCAAATCTAGCTGTTGTAAACACTGCAAAAACAAAAAAAAGGAAGGAAAACGTACGGATGAAAAAATGTGACGCTTGAGAGAACTATTATTTAGACAGCTTGTTACTTTCCAGACATTTGCTTCGAAGTGTGTTGATAAGTTACGTTCTGCAGTTGGAAAAGGGTTAAAAAAACAAAGAGATTAACTGAGATTTTCACCTTTAGTTAGGTTTTTTTTTTATTCATCGCCTTGAAGCGTCTAACCTGATTGAATGATCCTTAACCTATTCCAATCTCGTTATTTTAGAGTTGCGCTCGCCAAATATAAATTATCAGAGAGCTCCAAATAATGTATTAAATTGCATGAAAATTTGCAGGTTTATTTTACCCCTTTTCTACTCATTTTTCATTAACTATAAAACCTTAGATCCACTCTAGAGGGCTATTGAAATAGACTGATGAACATAAGAGGAGGCAAGAAGTGTAGTGTATGAGAATATGAGCAGCAGGTTAACTTAAAGACGTTAAGTTTGTTATGATTGTTGAATCATTCTCTCGGGAGACTGTTGTCTAAAGTAACAGTTCTTGGAAGTAATCTGCCAGAATTTAATCCCCTTACTTTTACCGGTATACAAAGGTGATGTGGAAGATTTGTTTGAGTGTATGTGTCATGGTGGGTTTTATCTTTCATGGTCAGGAATGGTGCAACTAAGGATTGCTGATCGTCGAAAAGTTTGCGATGGAAATAACTTTAGATTATTGCAATGTTTCGTTTGTGGGATAGGGTTTGTAGACTGGAAAATAATTAATCATCCACAAGGCTGTGAGGACGCCTCTAACCTCTGGTTTTATTCCAAACTAATGTCCCCGTCGGATGTGCGTTGTGGTGCAGTTGAGCTACCAAGTCGGGATCGATCACATTACAGATTATCCGTTGGATTTTGTCAAGGACACCTAGGTGGATAGTAGGAGCACCCGACCAGATATGGCAGCAGTATTCAATGCACGGGCGGATGGTAGATTTATATATGTGCAGGATTGTTTCAGACGGGAAAAACGTCCTGGCCTTACGTAGAGAAACGAGCGTTTTAGCAGAGGATTCAGCTATTGATTCTATATAATCATTCCACTTGAGGTCTGTTGTGAGAATTAACCCGAGGAAGTGCTGTGTTTTGCTTTCAGGAAGACTAGCCTGATCCATGGTAATATATATATATATATATATATATATATATATATATATATATATATATATATATATTCGTTTGAAACATTTTGTGTTTTAGGCTTTAATCAGACTAATGATGTGACGCTGAAAAAAATTAAAAGTTAGAAGTTTAAAATTTCAGCGTTCCCTCTCCTACGTGTGGATGTGTAGTCGCATCAACGTAAGAATCACTTTAGTCTAATGATGCCCTGAAGAACGAAACGCGTTTTTGTCACTTTGTCATTAAGTTTCCTAATAGATAGATAGATAGATAGATAGATAGATAGATAGATAGATAGATTGATGTGAAGAGCCTGAGATAGATAGATAATTAAGAGATTTAGATAGATAGATAGATAGATAGATAGATAGATAGATAGATAGATAGATAGATAGATGTGAAGAGCCTGAGATAGATAGATAGATAATGAAGAGATAGATAGATAGATAGATAGATAGATAGATGTGAAGAGCCTGAGATAGATAGATAATGAAGAGATATAGATAGATAGATAGATAGATAGATAGATAGATAGATAGATAGATAGATAGATAGATAGATAGATAGACGTGTGTGCGTGCGTGTGTGTGTTCGTGGAGAGAGAGAAATTAAAAACATGACAAACTAAGCATAACTTTCTTGAAGTCGTCTGCATTTATTTGGCGATCCTATGATTTCGTTGCATCGTCTCATTCAATGCTTAATGAAGATATTTAGAATCAGATCAGTGAATGCCGATAAATCCTTGGTGACACTCAATAGGAAATAAACGCTCTATTAGTAACATTCGAAGAAGAACCACAAAAATGAAATCAAGGTTAGAGAAGAGATTGGCAGAAAAGAAAAGGAAAATGACAAGTAAAAGGAAAAGAAAAGAAAGGCCAACGAAAGATAATAAGAAAGAGGACGAGAAAATAACACTGTAAAAAGATAAAAACTAAAAAAAAATGGTGGACAGAACTTGTTGCATAGAATATTATTCCTGCATTAATATTCATTCACAGTGGGTGTCAAACACCTGTTTGTTCCTGTCATAGAGCAAACATTTGAAAATTATTTTAAGAATATTACAAACGATTTTCGAGCAAGTTCTTACTCTTGATGCTGTCAGAAAGTGTCATTGTGTTATAGCCACCAATTCCGATGCTCAAATTAAACATAATGAATTCTTACTAACAAATTAAAAAAAAAACAAGCATTTTATCTCAGTAACAAAGTTCGTCTTATTCAAACATATTCGTAAATTCACCGCTTACCAGTTTTACGGTAAAATTACCAGCAGTAGTATGGTTTAAATATGTAATTATTACAATTATGGTCATTACAAAGATTTTTCGTGTTAATTATTTATTTTGATTTCAGCGTGTTTATGAGTATTTCTCACATCATCCGTGTATTTTACAAGGAACTGAAATCTGAAGACTCATTGGCATGGCCAAGGGCGCATTCCAAAATCCGAGTAGTATATCGAGAGACTGAAAAAAATTGTTGGGAACAAAGAAAAGAGTACTTGATTGCTATGTGATACTGTCCTTCTATATGACAACGAATGCTGGACAATGTCCTCAAAGATGAAGATAAAAATCGAAGCAACAGAAATGTGGTTCTACAGAAAGATGCTGAGGATAACATGTGAGTAACAACGAGGTTTTGTAGAGAAAGGAAACGAAAAAGAAACTTCTGTTTAACATCAGGAAGAGACAGCTGAAGTTTCTGGGACAATCAATGAGGAAGGATGGCTTGGAGAATCCGATACTCACAGAGTGGATAGAGGGAAACAGTGACAAGGGTAAACATTGTAGGGTTTCAGATAAATAACAGGGCAGCATATATCAAATAGCCACAAGGTACAAAAAGAGGTAAAGGGCAACGATCGACTACGACCTGAAGGAACACGGCATCTGAAAAAAGAATTTCGTTAATTATGATAATTGTAAAATTGTCAAATTTTAAATAGAGTATATCTGTAAGTATCTGAATGTGCGTTGTGGTGCAGTGGATCGACTTGGAACGACAAATCGGGGAGCCGAGTTCGAATTCCAGTTGAATTCCTTACATTCACTTACGCACAAATACCTTTGGAAAAGGCATTAATCCATCCGTTCCCTCCAGTTATGGGTTAAATAATAGGACAGACTGGGTTCTATAGCCTTGGATGGCAACCAGTCTACCCTAGAAAGCAATGGCAACCTACTGCGGGATAATGTTCTTCCCACTCAGTCATGTTTCTTTCCAGATATGATCGCCCAAAGTATGTATCACGTATGGCAGTTAACTGAATGACTGATATCTGTAAAAAGGCAAAATGAAAAAGAAAACTTATCTTAGCTGACACGTTTCGTCCTCAAAGGTATGTTATGAAAGCAAATAGATGAAACGCATTAGCAAGATTAGTTTTCCTTTTATATATTCAGTAATTAATTTGAACACTATCAGCTACCAGTGTATGTTACATTGTATATAACACGCTAAAAGCCTGCATTCGTCTACCGAGCCCCCATAGTACTGTAGTGGAATCGCCGACCGATATCAATTCGGTCAGGTTTCAAACCTGGCTAGAAGCAACCGGATGTCTAACCGTACTGATGAACTGCGAAACAGATCTGTCTGCTGATGACTATATATATATATATATATATTGTCATCCGCAGACAATGCGTTTTAACCCAGGATTGAAACCCAACCGAATTGGCGTCAGTCGGCGATTCTACCTCTGGGCTATGGGCGTTCGGTGGAAGAAGGCAGACTTTTCAATGCATATATTATCATTATACGCGCCCAATAGCTAGAGTGCTCTAATTCATTTTACTGAATGACCATATATATATAGGGTTGAGTTGTGTTGATGCTTAGTGCCAAGCTGTTTTTTAGTGGTTTATTGTTAAAAAGACATTTTGACAAGCAGTATTTCTTTTTGTTTTTTTTTTTTAGATTTTTTTTTTTTTTTTTTTTTTTTTGTTAATGTGAAGAAATTTGTTACTTAAGTGCACAGTTTCGTGCCTATTTCGAATTTTCGTGTAAACAATATTTTGATGTCTCCACTCCTCAGGGATTTTTCTTTTCAGTCAATAGCCTAAATTTAGAAGTAGGTGCTGATTTGGGTACTTTAATATTTTTATTTTTTCCTCTAAACATAGATTGCACATATCGTGAAAATTTCTAGGGGTACGGGCTGAGCCTATCAGTTTCCACCTGAAAATGAAGGAAGAAGGGCTAAACCCCATAGTTAGTATATTAAAGTACCCAAATCAGCACCTATTTTCAAATTTACGGAAAGAATTCATTAGCAAATGCCGCCATAAGTCGAAATTTGTGAATTTTAAAACTTAAGATTTAAGTTTTAAATTTAATTTATGATTTTAGTAAAATAATTTTTTAAGTTAGTAAATTTGGACCCCACTACCAAATACTAATCTTCTTCCTTTTCTATCTGAATATCTACTATTTAATATGTAAGAATCTGAAGACTAACTTTTTAGTCCTCATTTTTACCTGCACCTGGATATATTTTGTTTTGTTTTTGTGACCATTCTTATTTCCATTTTGTTGTTCATAATTATATTACTCATTTCAA
>JBBBDQ010000264.1:4112500-4115000 GCA_037127315.1 Ascarosepion bandense
TAATTATTATGTATTTGGTTGCAATAGTATAAGTTAATAGTGTTATATTTATTTTGATGTAAACCATTATTATTAATATTATCATTATTGTTAGAGCTATTGTTAAGTTTGTTGAGATACATTTTAATTTGTTGATCAATAACGGAGTTAGGAAATCCATTATTGACTAGTGTTTGCTTAATGTTGTGTAATTCTTTATAAAATATAGATTTGGAAGAAGATATCATTTGTGTGCGTTGAAATAAGTTTTTTATAACAGCTAACTTATATCGTTGGGGACATTCACTATTATAATTAAGAAGACACGAATTTATGCTAATTGGTTTCCTATATAGAGAAGTAGTAAATTTATGTGTGCTAGAATCAATGAATACATCAAGGAATGGTAGTTTGTTATTAATATTAAGTTCTAATGTAAATTTGAGGACGGAGTGACTTTCAAATTTGTTTTTAAGATATTTAATTTGATCGATATTCTTAGCTAAAACAAAAATGTCATCTATATATCTTACATATATAGAGGGTTTATTGTTATCATTAATTATTTTATTTTCTAGATTTGCCATATAATAATTAGAAAAGAGGGGGCCTAAAGGAGATCCCATCGCAATACCATCTATTTGTGTATAAATATTGCCTAAGGGATCGTGAAAGGGTACTTGTGTGGTGCATGCTAATAATAGTTTTTTTTAATATAGTGGGTTTAATATTGATTGATATATATATATGAGCGTGACAGAAGATAAATCTAATCCTGTAGATTAAATAACGGGTTCAGTTAGAGATTTTCTAACGTTTTGACAGACACCTGAAGAAAACCGGAGATCACAAATTCCGAAACGATGTCATAATAGCAACAAAAATAAGAACGTTAGTCTGGTTATAAGTAATGATAAATCCTCGCCTTAGACATAAAATATTTTTTCCATCTTAATTTCGATTGTTTTTTTTTTGTTTTTTTTTTCGTTGCAGCTTCTCAACCAGACAAACTACAGCTGAAAAAAAAACTATTCGTTTTATTTCTTTTCTGTTTTTTTACTGAATGTTTCAGTAGATGAGATTAAATTAAATTTAATATGAATGAAATAATAATCCAAAATTAATAATGTCGAAACTATTTTGCCTCGAGAACGTTTTTTCCGTCATATCTGCCCTTACCAAATGATCTATCTAGAGCTTTTCAGTTGGTAGACGATCGAATCTAATCTAAATTCCGTTCGTTCCGATTGTTAGGCGCCACATTTGTTATTGTTTTATAGACGATAGTAATAACATCAATAACATTGTAATGTTAGCTTAAACTTTTAAAAGATAAAACATTAGGAAAAAAATTTCTTTTTATTTCAAATTCGTGATTTTACTGACGACCAGAGACACATTTGCGAATATAAATAAATGAAATAGTGTATTTATTTGCAGATTATCTAACAAAAATTCAGGATATTGTATTAAGACCTTGAATAAGTTCTCATTGCTTTCCAGCAGATGGCGACCGTCTAGTTTCAAATGGTAACACATCTATAAAGAAGTACTATAAGCAAGCTTGAAATTCAGTGTATGTCATTTCGCCGAATTGTAAACCACTTAAATATGTCGGATTTCGTACCTAAGAAATTGTATTTGCAGGGAATTTTATTGCACTACTTTATTCAAAAGAAATCTGCAGTTGAAGCACACATAATTCTTGTTGATACTTACGGCGACCATGCTCTGTTGAAAACAGCATGCTGATATTGGTTTAGACGATTAAAAAGTAATAATTTTGCTGTTAAACATAAAGAACGCTCCGGTGTAACGAAAAAGTTTGAAAACGAAGAATCGGAGGCGTTACTTCCTGTAAATTCGTGTCAATTGCAAGCTGAACTTACAAAATCATTAGGAGTTGATCACACAACAGTTTTTAAACGTCTGAAAGCATTAGAAATGTTTCAAAAGCAAGGACATTGGGTGCCGTACGAGTTGAAGCTGAGAGACATCGAACGACGTTTTGTCACGTGTGAAAAACTGCTTCAAAGGGCAGCAAAGGAAAGGTTTTTTGCATCGTAACGCGACAGACATATAACGAATTCACTAAGATTGAAAGGGTGCGTCTTTTCACCGGATCTATTCAACTTATACAGCGAGACTATTCTAAGGATCCAAAAAGTTATGCCAGGATTCATCATTGGAGGCCACACTTTAAACAATATAAGGTACGCAGATCTATCTGATAGCAGACACAGAAAGAAAACTACAAGACCTCCTACAGAATGTAGCTGAAAAGAGTGACAAGAAAGACTACAAATAAACTGCAAGAAAACCGAATGCATGGTCATCAGCAAAAAGAGCAGCCCAATTTACCAATTACAGGCGCGGGACTCTAAAATCAAGCAGGTACAGATATTTAAATACCTAGGAAGTGTTCTAACAGAAGACGGAAAGTGCGACACTGAGATCCGAAGACGAATTGGCATGGCGAAGGAAGCATTCCAGAAGTTGAGTAAAGTATTAACAAACAAGA
>JBBBDQ010000264.1:4120000-4167500 GCA_037127315.1 Ascarosepion bandense
AATTTTTCTTTGGATACGGTATTTTATTCCATTCTTATCTACCCTATAATAATTATAATTATTATGGACTCTCTCGTCGATTTCGACGTATGAGTGTCTAACTCAGTTAGACTGCCACACAAAGAATTGTTTGGTGAAGGCTTGTGTAGCACCATGCACACTTTTTGGAACTGCTGATAACAAATAGTCGGTGCAGAAGTTCGCCACAGATCGCATGAACAGCAGACCTCAGTTATTTAACCCATAACTCGAGGGAAGAGACGAATTAATACCTTTCCCATGGGTACCAGTGCGTAAGTGAATGCAGAGTGTTCGACTGGAATTGGAACTCGGCTCACCGATTTCCCTTTCCAAGCTGACATCCACCGAACCACAACGCACATCCGTCCATAAACACTTACAGCACCTGGTATTTCCAAACGGTCACCCATCTAAGTACTGACCAGGCTATCGAGCGGGAACCGGTGTATTCAACGTCATATGGCCGTAACCATAACTTGGATTGAGCTGTGATACAGCGAAACAGATCTGTGTACGGGTGACTATAAGCATACGCCAAAACAACCCTTATTCTCCCATAGCTGACCACTTCAATCAACCAGGACACACATTAGAAAACTACAAATGTTTACTGATAGATTCCGATTTTAGTTCCACAACCGGGGAGCTAAGTTCGAATTCCAGTTGAATCCATTGCATTCACTTACGAGCAAATACCCTTGGGAAAGGTATTAATCCGTCTATTCCTTCCAGTTATGGGTTAAATAACAGGACAGGTTGAGTTCTATAGCTTTGGTCGGCAACCAGTCTACTGCAGAAAGCAATGGCAACCTACTGCGGGATAATCTTCTGCCCAGTCAGTCATGTCTCTTTCGAGACATGATTGCCCAAGCGTGTATCACGTATGGCACTTCACTGACTGACTCACGCAGAAAGAAAGAAAAATACTGGATTTTAATATTAAATACATATAGGCAAGGGTTAAATAGGGACTTTGATATGTTGAATCTTTATAAATATTTCAATAGTTAAACATTTTTTAGATGCACTTAAAAAATTTTTCTTTAAAACAACATTTAAAAGTATTATTACAGTCAGATTTACGTTTAAAAATATTCAGACTCTGTTGCTTTCTGCATCACGCGACGGACGCTTCTCGAGACGGACGCTTCTATTTTTATTTTTAAAATCATTTCTTTCTGATGAAAGGCCGAGGCCGGTTTGAAATATCATATATATATATATATATATATATATATAATAGAAATAAATAAATACTGTCAAAAAAAATACATTTTTAACTTACAACATTTTAATAGTTTTTCCTATACATATTAAGACAGTACACGTGGATTATCATTATGCTATATATATATATATATCGGTCGAGTTTCGATCCCGGCCAGAAGCAAGTGGATATATCTAGTCACACTGATGAGCTGTGATACAGCGAAACGGGCTTGTATGTGGATGACTAATATATATATATATATGCATTTGCGAATAAGCTCTGACGAGTGGGCGGAGTGATTCATGGAGGAATCGTCTATGAAACTCTATAATAAGAATGCTGAAGCTAAGTGGCAAACTCAAACTCTGTATTTTCTCCCCCCCCTCTCTCTCTCTCTCTCTCCCTCTCTGTCTATATATATATATCTTAGTCATCCACACTGTTTCGCTGTATCACAGCTCATCAGTGTGTCTAGACACATCCATTATATATAAAGAGAGAGTATTAAGTGAAAGTTTTCTTATATTCAGTGAATCAGAGGACGAAATTATTTGTTTTTTTTTTTTGTTTTTTTTTTTAAATCATATCACCCCAAGCAAGGCGATAACGCCACTGATGCGCAGGGGGCTACGTAAGGGTAAAAAGAATGGAAAAGAGAAAGCCGGAAACCACATCCTAAACAGGGAACAAGAGATGAGCCTCTTCACCTGTTCAATAGATGTGGGTGGAGTGTGAACCGGGCGATAGTTTAGTCTATCGACTCCAATTGAAAAAAAATAAAGAGAGAAAAGAGTGAAAAGATTGGAAAAGAGAAAACCGGAAACCGCATCCTAAACGGGAACAATTTTAACCTAAACAATCCAGCTCCTTTAACAGATGAAGTAGTATATAATTAAATTTTTAAAAATTTTAAATCTAACCTACTGTTTAAAACTACTGTCTACTCATTTGAATGATATATGTTCCTAGTATGTATTTTTCCCAGACAAAATATAAAAAGTGTTATGTTTTGACATTAAGTTTTTATGTTCTCCACACGATCCCAATTTTCAACTCCATCGTTCAATCTAATTCTCACTTTTGTTTGAGTAATATTGACACACCCACAATCATATTGTTTAACTTCTTCCAACCACCCCTCCTTAATTTTCTAAATAGCCATGAATTCATTTTATATCTTTTAAAATAAATCATTTTCACCATTTATTTTTAAAATTAAAAGAACAGTATTGAAATGAAAATTTTTGTATACTGATATAATGCTTTTATAAACCATTGTAATAACAAAATTACAATATTAAGCTCTACACTGTATCAAGCACTCTTTATAAAAGTAAATGCATAAACAGTGGGTTTTAATCTATCTGCTCTTTCACTTCATTATAATATATATATATATATATATATATATATATATATTCACTTTCATCATATCCCAATTCTAATAACCACTTTTTGTTAAGGCGAAAATTATTTCTGGATATGACCTTTCATCGTTGTAGTTTTCGTTACTGTGATTTTGTATGCTTTCTTGTAGTATGTAATTTACCTCCTCAAAAAAAAACACCATGTTTCATTGCAATTGTTTGTTGTGTGTAACAAAAAAATAAAAAGACATGCGTAATGTTGTATCTTTTATCACTCGAAATGGACTTGAAGAAACATTAATCGTATTTTGATACGTTGATCACAACGGATTTCGATGTAATATAAGATTATCGTAATCCAGTGTTTGTGTTCTAAGTTGATAAACACGGGTTCAAACGGTGCAAAGCATCAGAAAAGGGAAAGCCGACCCGAGCTTATTCACAAGGGTGTGAAGTATTGCCATATTTATACTGTAGTGGGGTGGGGGAAATTCCGTAAGAGGAAAGGGATCTGATTCCAGAGGAGGAGGAGATGGTTGAGGAAAGAGGTTGTAAGGTAAGTAGAATAAATTGGGTATGTAGGTACCGAAGGAAATCGGAGGAATAAAAAACAAGAAGAGGTCGTTTGTGAAAGACTTTGTGACGAGGAAGAAAGAATTAAAATCAAGAAGGAGTGGGAAGTGAAAAAGTACGGAAAAAGAAGAGAAAAAGCAAGTAGGAAATGGCTAGAAATTAAAAAGAACGATAAAAAAAAACAGATGCGAAGAAAGAGAAAGACGAAGAGGGAGAACGAGAAAACAGTTAATTAACGAGAGTGAATGAATATCTAGATGTTCAGGTAATGATTTTGGGAAATGAAATTAGAACTGGATTCAGAAGAAGAAAATGGAATGACAATGAATGAACAGGTTCGAAATTAACAAGATTGTGGTCCAGTGGATATCGGCTCGGAACGAGAAACCGGAGAGCCGAGTTCGAATTCCAGTTGAATCCATTGTATTCACTTACGAGCAAATACCCTTGGGAAAGGTATTAATCCGTCTATTCCTTCCAGTTATGGGTTAAATAGCAGGACAGATTGGGTTCTATAGCCTTGGTCGGCAACCAGTCTACCGCAGAAAGCAATGGCAAACTACTGCGGGATAATCTTCTGCCCAGTCCATCATGTCTCTTTCGAGACATGATCACCCAAGCATGTATCACGTATGGCACTTAACTGACTGACTGACTGTTAAAAAAAAAGATCATGATTATTGAAAGAAAGCTCTCGCCAACCACCCGGACAAAAAGGATAAAAAAAGGAGTGAATAAAGATTTGGATAAATAAGTCGCTTAATAGTCATACACGATACGCGATTGGGCGATCATGTCTCTTTCGGTTCATGACTGACTAGACAGAAGACATTCCCGAAGTAGGTTACCATTAATTTCTGCAGTTGACTTGTTGCCAATCAAGGCTAAAGAAATCAATCTGTCCTACTATTCAACCCATATCTGGAGGGAAAAGAGATAGGGATTGTGTGTGTGTGTGCGTGTGTGTGTGTGTGTGTAAGTGAGTAAAACAAATTTTTGAGAGATCGAACTCGACTCTCCGATTTCACATTCCGAGGTAATATCCATTACACCACAACGCATTGGAAAATTTCGATGAGATTATTTGTTTAGATAAGACAATAATAAAACGAAAAGCGTGGTTAAGTAAAGGGAGAGTGAATATGAAGTAAAGAGAGAGAAACAGGATAAGAAGTGGGAGGAGAATGGGAGATAAAAAGAAAGTTAAGTAAAGAGGTGGAGGAGTGAATATTAAGCAAAAAAAAAGAACGAAGAAAGGGGAAGAAAAGAAAAGAAAGATAATAAAGGAGGAAGAAAAAGGAAGAAATGAAGAAGAAGTAAAAAGAGACAAAAGCAGGAAGAGAATTATGAAGAAGAATAAGGAATGAACTGGTAGGGAATGGATGAAAAGTTGAAGGCAGAGGAGAGAAGAGTAAGGAAAAGAAACAAGTGCAGAGGGGGATAAAGAGACTAAATAAAATAGAGGAAAAGTAGGAGAGAAGATTACTGACAGCAAAGAAAAGAAAATGAAAAAAAGGTGGACAAAAGAATAATGAGTAGTAGTAAAAGGAAGAGAAGGGACGGAGTAGGAGGAGAAGAGAATATTAACAACGTCAAACATAAAAGCAGGAAACGGAGCAAGGATTAAAGAAATAGAGAAAGAGGGAGGAAAATGAGGAAAGGGAAGAGGAGATAAGATTACTGTAATATGAACAGAATCACGGATCAAGGGAGGTAGGAAAATAAACATAAGATCATAAGAGAAGGAAAAGAGATGGAGTAGGAAGAGGAGAGATCAACACAGTAACTCATAAGAACAGAATGCAAAGGAGGAGAAAGAAGAATAAAACATATTTCATTCACTATTTAGAGAACTTAAAACGATTACTTGATTACTTATTTTAATGTATCCTTTTACTTATAATTATTACTACGTGACGCAAACAATATACAGTGCATTCTCATTTCTATGTAACGTGTTTCTTTAGGACGTAGAGATCAAGGCCTGACACATCTCCTTATCCCTTGTAGCTGTTAACACTCTTTTTCTTGTCATCCCTCCCAAAAACCTGCTCTGTCATTCATTTGCTCAAGTCCAACAAGTATGTCAGACATTGCTTTCCTCTTGCCCTCTGTCTTTTGAGTATCAGTTTTTCCAAGTACTCTTTCCTCATTTCATGCCCCAGAAACTTCAGCTGTCTCTTCCTGATGTTAAGTATCAGTTTCCATTTCGCTTCTATTTTCTTCATAACCTTGCGTTCCTCACATGCTCGGTCCATTGTATCCTCAGCATCCTTCTGTAGAACCACATTTCGGTTGCTTCAAGTCATTTATTTCTTGATCTTGAATGAGATTGACCAGCATTTGCTGTCACATTGACATCACATAACAATCCATTACTCACTTCTTGAATTCCAACAAAATTTTCCCGTCTCTCAATACTCTATTCATCTTTTGGAATGCGTATTTGGCCAAGGATGTGCGTCGTGGTGCAGTGGATATATTTCGGAACCAGAAATCGGGGAGCCGAGTTCGAATTCCAGTCGAATTCCTTGCATTCACTTACGCGCAAATACCCTTGGGAAAGGTATTAATTCGACTCTTCCCTCCAGTTATGGGTTAAATAACAGGACAGATTGGGTTCTGTAGACTTGGTCGGCAACCAGTCTATCGCAGAAAGCAATGGCAACCTACTGCGGGATAATCTTCTGCCCAGTCAGTCATGTCTCTTCCGAGACATGATCGCCAAAGCGTGTATCACGTATGGCACTTAACTGACTGACTGATTTGGCCATCGGATCTCAGTGTCGCACTTGCCGTCCTCTGTTAGAACACTTTCCAGGTATTTAAATAAAAAAAAAGCAATAAATCATCAAGTGTGCCTTTTCATGGGCAGCTATCACTTATGTTCCAACTAAGACAAAACTTTTTGCATTTACATAAGTAGTGAGGTAATCGTTTTTAGTAACGACGTTAATCAAAATAAGTTCTGCGTAATTTTTTTTTTTTAGAAATTAAATGAATAAATAGGGTAAGAAAGCAGAAAAAGAGAAATGGAGGCAAGATTAACAAAAGACAAACAGGAGTGAAAGAAGAAGAAAAATAAATAAATAGATGTGGGGAGGGAAATGAAGTGATAGAGAAAGAGAAGAAATACTTTTCTCTTTTATGTGCCGTTTCTCTTCAAGAAATTAAAAATCATGGCTCTCCACATCTTCTTCTCCTTTGCAACTCTTATTAATATTTGTCCTTTTGTTATCTTTTCCAAACCATATTCTGACATTCACTTACACAAGTTCCTTAAGTATGTTACTTACTGTTTTCCTCTGTAATCATGCCAGCAATATATCCAGTGAGTTTCAGATTCTCCAAGCATTCTTTGCTCACCAAAAAAACTTCTCTTGTTGATTTTAAGTATAACCATCCGCCCGTGCATTGAACACTGCTGCCATATCTGGTGGGTGCTTCTGCTATCCACCTAGATGTCCTTGACAAAATCCAACGGATAATCTGTAAGGTGATAAATCCCGACTTGGCAGCTCAGATACAGTAACTTTCTCACCGGCGTATGTGGTTTCCCTGTGTCTCTTCTACAAATACTTTCACGGCTACTGCTTCGATGAACATCGCTCACTTGTGCCCCCTATATACAAATTTACTCGAGCCACAAGATTAGCAATTAGGTCCCACCCTTTTACTGCGAAACCAGTAAAAGGTAAACACAAATTCATCAGCTTCTTTTCTCGCACTTCCCGCCTGTGGAATTCCCTTCCATTTACTTGCTTTCCCGACAGCTACAATCTCCAAGAATTTAAATGGAAAGTCAATAGTCATCTCCTATCTCACTAACCTGAATCCTCTCTCTCATGATCCTTTCTCCGTCCACTCCACTCTCATCAGTATTTTCATCCTTCTCTCACCCACTTCCTGATATCCCCTATAACCTGTCACTCTTTCTCATAACTTTCCTTCTATGTAAAACAAAAAAATCTTTAGACTCACTAGTTCAGTCTATGATATTCCCAGTATCCTGCTGTAGTATCACATTTTTATATGCTTCAAGTCTTTTCTCCATCTGCAGAAGTTTGTTAAACAGTCATTGGCATAGATGAGGAGTGATATTACATAAGAGCCCAGTAATCATTTATTAGTTTCCAATGAAATTTTCCGGTTCCTTAATACATTGCTTAGCTTTTGGAAGGTATCTTCCATTATTCAATGCAGCGTCAAGGCGATATCAGCGCTGCACTTTTCGTAGAACTACATAAGAAAAATCACACAGCAACACAAGCAGATATTGCAGTAAATATGGATGCAATGTTGTCTTCTCGCGTCTCTTCTTCATTTGTAATGAGATTGTAGAGCATTCACTGCCTTATATAAAGACCGATATTACATAACAGCTCAAGACTCTTTATTTTTGTTTCTAACAAAATTTTCTGTTTCTTAATACTTCGGGCTGCGGCTGGTGTAATAGGTAGCGACTCGGAATGAAAAATCTGGAAGTCGAGTTCGAATTCCAGTTGGGTTCCTTACATTCACTTACGTGAAAATACTTTTGGTAAAGATATGGATTTATCTTCACCACCAGTAAAGGGTTAAATGGCAAGTCATACTGGCACTCTATCCGTGGTTGGTAATACGTCTTACTATAGGACAGCGGTCGGCAAGCCCCGGCCCACGGGCCACATCCGGCCCTCGAGTGAATCTTGTCCGGCCCGCTACCTTATTCTGAACACGATATAAATATAGGTAAACCAAACCAAAATCTGAATATATTGCGTTGAAAGTTTTTAAAAAATTATTTCTTTTTACCTAGAGAATGTTTTAATTTTAATTTTTATTTGCAAGGATCACCAAAATTAGCGTACGGCCTCACTTTCACTTGTTCTGTGAAATTTCTTTAATTAGCGGGCACTTTTAAATGAATATAAAATAGTGTTTTCAACCTATTTTAATGGAACTGTTTTTCAATACTGATTTAGGAAACATTTATTTTTAAGATGTAATATTTTTTAACAAAATTCCCCTCAGATATTTTCTCTTTTTCATGCTTTAGAAACCTGTTTTTTATTGAATTGAGAAACAGGTGAAATACTTTTTTGCAACTCCGAAATTTTTGGCTTCCTGGTAGAGTTTCTTTTTTTTTTTTTTTTTTGTAAATAAAAACAAGAAAAAAATCAAAATAAGTTTTCCAAGGCAAAAGTTATCGAAAATAATTTCCAAATCATTTCAAAATTGTATTCATATATTTAGTAACATAGTTTTCCTCCATGACACTGGCCCTCCTCCATGACTCTACATAGTTTTTTAGCCCTCACTCGCCAAAAGGTTGCCGAGTCCTGCACTAGTAAAATGACAGTTCTGGGTTCACAAGCGTAAATGACTCTGGCGCTGCGATCAAGTTACCTTAAACTCTATTAGATTTCTGTCAATAAGATTCATCAAAAGCAGCTCATTGAACAAGAATTATGCAAGGGTGTGATGGATTATGCATCTATTGCATTTTGTATTACATTGGAATACTTTGCTTAGCTTTTGGAATATAATTTAGCTCTTCAATGCGTCTTCAGATTTCGGATTTAGCTGTCACATTTTCTGTCCTGCATTGTTACCTCTTGCTTGATTTCGACATTTTTAATTCAGAGTTTGCATTTTGAACTGAAAACTATGCACCCTGTTTTACTACATTAAAAAAGTGATTACAGAAAAGAAATTGCTAAGAAGAAGATGATGATGACAGTATTGAAGAGAAGGAGGAAGAGAGGGTTGAGGAGCTATAGTAAGAAAAAGAGGAGGCGAAAGAATAAGATGATGATATGAGGATGTTGTGGACTTATTTTCGCAGTGGAGGCTAGTATTTGTGCTAAAATTGGTCCTAATAGGTTCGACGTACAAAACGTTAGGAACTTGATATAATATATACGCAGTGTGATCTTGCCAAGTCGCTGACTACTTTCGTATTCGACTAACTGTCGACTACTATCGTCCAACATCGAACGACCCTCGTTCCTCTTACTACTCCTACTTAAATTAGGTGGCAGAGTCTATTCACTAAAGAATAGATGTGTTTCACAGAGGAGGAGGAAGAGGAAGAAGAAGAGGAGGAGGCGAAAGGAGGAGAGGATGATGAAGAAGATAATGATGAGGAGGAAGACTAAGAGGGGGAGGAAGAAGAGAAGAAAAACAACAGCAACAACGACAAGATGAGGAGGAGGAGGAGGAGGAGGAGGTAGAGGAAAAAGAAAAAGAAGCTGAAAAAGAAACAGAGGAGGAAGAAGAAGAAGATGATGATGATGAAGCTGAGGAGGAGGAGAAAGAAGAAGAGGAGAAGGAAGAGAAAAAGAATAACAGCAACAACCGCAACAACAACCAGATGATGATGATGATGATGATGAAGAAGAAGAAGAAGAAGAAGAAGAAGAAGAAGAAGAAGAAGAAGAAGAAAATAAAGATGAAGAACTGCAAAGATTAAACAGTGACAGGCTATTCATAGAGAATATGTCTGGATATTTAATGAAGAAACGGAAGGCAAATGGAGAAAGAAAAGAAAGCAACTGATAAAGAATTTCAGAAAAAGGAAAAGGCACAAAATCTCTCTCTCTCTCTCTCTCCACACTTTTTTCTTTATTTCTCTATTCATAATTTTTTTATTCTCCTCCTCGTCCTTTCTTTTCTTTTCTCCCCTTACTCTGATTTCCCTTCGTCCCTATTTTTCTTTATCTCTGCATCTTCACATTCATGATCCTTCCTTTCAACAACTCATTTAAATTCCTTCTTCTTTAAATCCTTGCCACCACTTGACTAAATCCTGTAAATCCTTTGCCCCTACTTAACGACCTTTTCTCTATCGGTGAATTTATTTTCTCATTCACAAACTGAAAGTACAGAAAAAATGAATATCAAGACTCTTCATTTTTAACCAATCAATGAAGTGAAAAAAAAAACATTCCTAACCGAACAACGAATAGAAAAGAAAGTATAAATACACACTGTCAAGATTCAATTTTTAAAAATCGGTTGGTTTTAACAAAAATAATTTGCATGCCAACGTGGCGTGTGCGTTGTGGTACAGTGGATATCGGCTCAGAACGAAAAGCCGGGGAGCCGAGTTCGAATTCAAGCTGAATCCATTGTATTCACTTACGCGCAAATACCCTTGAGAAAGGTATTAATTCCTTCCAGTTATGGGTTAAATAGCAGGACAGATTGGGTTCTATAGCCTTGGTCGGCAACCAGTCTACCGCAGAAAGCAATGGCAACCTACTGCGGGATAATCTTCTGCCCAGTCAGTCTTTCGAGACATGATCGCCCAAGCGTGTATCACGTATGGCACTTAACTGACTGAATTTGCATGCGTATGAAATTGAAATCCGTCAATTTTCTTCCTAATCAAGAGAAACTCAATTTCAACCGAATTTTGTATCTTTTTACTTTCGACGTTACATTATTTTTACTAGAGCATCCATCAGAAAAAGTTTTTAAATATTTACTAAAATTCAGTCAGTACGTAATATACGCTTGACTTACCAGAAAATTTTCCCGCAGTAGGTTGCCATTACTATCTGCGATAGACTAATTGAAGAACCCAATCTGTACTGCCATTTTAGCCCATGACTGGAGGAAAAAGAGTTGGATTAATACCTTTCTCAAAGGTATTTGTGCGTAAGTGAATGAAAGGAATTCAACTGGAATTCGAACTCGGCTCTCCGATTTCACATTCGGGTCGATATTCATTAAACCACAATGCATATAACATTAATGTATCTATTTAAAATTGTTTAACAGCCATAGATACGAGCTACAAAGTGGTGATAACAAAATCATGCAAATACAGAATATTAACTATCTAGGAAGTGTTTTAACAGACGACAAAAATATGGATATTTACCATTTCCCCATACTAAAACGTCGATGTGATACAAGGTCGGGGTTTAATATAGGGAACCCAAACGCGTTCGAAAAGGCAGAGGCCATAAATTGGCAATCTCCGCAACCGTCGGTCGCGTTAGCCTCGGTGGCAACCTATGATCAACCTCTCTGGTGCAATGGGGTGGTCCAGGCTCGGAACACTGTTCTCCGGGCATTTCTCAATATATCTCTGTCCTCTGACAGAGATACAACGGAGCCCCACTCTGCTCGAGGACAGAGACGCAACTGAGTGATGATGATCTCCAACAGTCAAAAGATGTCAGGTAAGTACGACACCGACATCCGACATCCCAAGGCGCTCATATGGAAATAGTAAAAGAGGTTTTCCAAGAGTTAAGCCTTAAAAATGTAAGTTACCTGTGCTTTGTAGACTATACCAAAATGTTCAACAAAATACGCCACAAGAAATTGATAGAAATTCTCAGCAACCTCAATATATTTGGCAAAGAAATCAGGGTAATGAAGAACTTCTTCTGGCACCAAAACCACCTGCATACGGACAGGAAACGAATTCAGCAGATACACAAAGATAGAAAGAGGCGTAAGACAAGGATGAGTTTTTTCACTAGCTCTATTTAACTTGTACAGCGAGATTATTCTGAGGACCCTAGAAGTTATGCCAGGATTTGTTATTGGTGGTCACAATCTGAACAACATAAGATACGCAGATGTTACAGTGCTGATAGCTGACAGGGAAAGAAAACTATAAAACCCCCTAAAAAGATTGGTGAAGAAAGTCAAAAGAAAGGACTATAAATAAACTACAAGAAAACTGAATGTATGGTCATTAGCAAAAAATGTATGGTCATTAGCAAACAGAGGAGTCCAAAATGCCAATTACATGTTTTTATGGCACATCAACACCAAACAAGTACAAAAATTGAAGTACTTGGGAAGTGTTCTAACGGAAGACGGAAATTGCGACAATGAGATCCGAATACCAAGGACGCATTCCAGAAGCTGAGCAGAATATTAAGAGACAAGAAAATTTCGCTACAAACAAAGAGAGTACTGGATTGCTATGTGATGTCTGTCTTTTAATTTGGCAGTGAATGCTGGACAATATCATCAAAGATAAAGGAAAAATTTGAAGTAACTGAAATGTGGTTCTACAGAAGGATGCTGTGGATATCATAGATCGAGCATGTGAGCAATGATGAGGCTTTAAAAAGGATGGAAACGAAAACGAAATTAATACTTAGCATAAGGAAGAGACAGCTGAAGTTCTTGGGACATGTGATGAGGAAAGAAATTTTGGAGAATCTTATACAGGTCAGATAGAGGGAAAATGTGACAGGGGAAAGCAGCGGATAACATATTTGAAGGGCCTGAGCAAGTGGATGGCAGAGCGGGGTTTGGGTAGAGTAACAGGGGAAATCGTGCTAAGAGCCACCAGGGATAGGGAGAAATTGCTGAATATAATATCAATCATCCGATATGACAGTGACTACTGGTTAATTTTTTCACAGATGAAGAGGAGACTTCAGGTAAGTTAAATATGGTTCTATAGAAGTAGGTTGAGAATATCATGGACAGATCATAGGAACAAAGAGGAAGTTTGAAGGAAAATAGAAAGACAAAGTATAGGTCACTGAAGAAAGCTGTTGGTTGGTTGTTTTGTTTTTATGGCACATCAACACCACGGCGGGTCATTTATTCCCAACTAATTTTTTTTAATTTTTTTTTATTTATTTATTGCTGGTAATACCTTTTTCTTTCAACAATTTATTGTTGTTTTTATGTAAATTTTGTGTCTAGTAATACTTTTTTCTTTTCGAGTATCAAGATTCATTGGGATTTCTTTTTAAGGGCAGGGTCCCCAAGTCCTACCCTGTTATTTAGCCCATAACTGGAGGGAAGGTACGGATTAATACCTTTCCCAAGGGTACCAGTGCTTAAGTGAATGCAGGGTATTCAACTGGAATTCGAACTCGGCTCACCGATTTCTCTTTCCGAGCCGATATCCACTGCACCTCAACGCACATCCGTCACTAATCGCTTACAGCACCTGGTATTCCCAAGCGGTCACACATCTAAGTACTGACCAGACTCAACGTTTCTTAACTTCGGTGATCGAGCGAGAAGCGGTGCATTCAACGTGATATGGCCGTAAGCCCCCGAAGAAAGTGGAAAGAAAGGACTGCAAAAGTCATCTACGCTGACGACACCACCGTTTACTATCGCCTCGATGAAAATCTACTGAGGCTGACAAAGCGAACCTCGCTGATGAGCTTGAAAAGGACTTCCAATCTGTAGTGGACTGGATCGTGAGTTTTGGAAAAACGAAGCTACTGTTAATCATAACAGATAATCGCTCCTACCCACCACATTAGCATGGATCAGGCTAGCTCCCCCCCACCGGAAAGCGAAGCACTGCGCCTCCTCGGCCTAATTATTCTCACCTTTCAGTTACCCACTTCCTGACACCCTCTATAACCTGTCCCTCTTTCTCATCACTTTCCTCCTATGTAAAACCCTACGCGCCAGTGGCAGTAAAACTGCCTTGTTTGTGGGGAAAGGATTTTAAAAAATTAAAAAGATAAACTACAAGAAAACCGGTCATTAGGAAAAAGAGGAGCCCAAAATTCCAATTACAGTGCAAAATGCAATGGACAGGAAATTGGGCAAAATCAGGATCGCTCACATCCTGAAGGATTGGTTGGCTGATTTTGTATTTGTAACGAAATGCTTTCAACCACAGATAAATATATTGTTGGTAATTTTGCAATAAACAGGTATTCCTGATTATTTTACTATAAAAGTGTATTGCTGGTAATTGTACTTTGATAGTGTTTTGTTTTATTTGAGGGGTTCAGTATTTGCCTATAACTGAGAATGTTTAGGGTGTGCCTGTAAAAAACATCAAGTAAGAGGTGATTCCACATTTCTTAAAACCATTAATTTTCCGATCAGAAGCCTTGCTGCAGGATATACTTCATCGTTATGCTCAGGACTTCTGAAATTTTGCTTGAATAGCATTTTAATTTTTAGCATAAGATATGGACAAATTTTTTTTTTGTTCCTCTTCCGTCTTCACTGCTATAAAAAAATAAACAAAACCATCCTATTTTTATGTTTTAATGCGCGCTGATATGAAATATAAAAAAGATTTTTCTATAATCAAGTTAGTTAAAAACACCTAACAACCAACTCCCTGTTGATTGGAGTTAAATATATACTGACTACAACCTGGTGCAGAGGGGAGTAATCAGCCCACCAAAAGGGTCACCAGTTTACCATAATTATGTCTACTTTTTTAACTCTCAAACAAATCAGACATATAACTACTTATCAAAACGACAGATTTGACATTAAAAACAAAACAGAATTAACATTTTGGCCAATGCAATGTATTCGAAAGTAATATTTACTATTAAGCATTTAATATTCTCTGGGTGGTAGCCGTCAAAGTTTTAATATCCGATAGCATAGATAAAATCATAACCCAAACCTTATCATTAGTTCTTTAAAATAACGAACAAAAACTCAAGAAAAACATTTTAAAATGTGCCAAGCGTCCTCAACCGGAAAATAAAAAACCGGGAATTAGATTCGTTTGATCTGTGCGTTTCGGATAGCAGGAAAGAATTTAAAGAGTTGCCTGGTTTGAGAAATTAGGATAGATCTGATGAACCAAAGCCTTCAGCGGTTTTCTGTTGTAATTGAAGAACGATAAAATATTATTTAAAACTGCGAGCCGAAACTTGAGATAACGTATTATCTTTCCATTTATACAGACACTGTGTGGTTGAATTTCGTGTTCAGCGACTCAAAACACAAATAATATATCTTCTTCCGTCTATCTTCTTACTTTTACTAGTGTAGCTGGGTAAATAACGTGTAGAATTGCAAAAACAAAAAACCCGGATGTCTCAGCCTCGATTTCGACTGCTGTGTTTATTCGTATGCACACATGAAGAGAAACCATCCCACTTGATAGACAAAATGGCCATTCCCCTTTTTTTGTTCAATATACGAAGTTAAGTCGTCATATCAGAATAAACATCGAGACACTTCCATGCAAACGTTACTTACCAAGAGAATTTGACTATCTCATCATCTGAAATCTGACTTCGGTTGATTAGTTTTTTTATGATTTATCAACCCTTTGTGAGTTATTTAAAAGCCGAAACATAATTCGGATTTTAAATGTCACTTAGAGTATCTAACAGGAACCGGTGCTTTCACTGTGATTTGGCCGCAGGCCTTCAATAGGCACTGTAATCTATAGCCTTGGACTAAGTAAATATCTACGGTCTCTCATGTAGATATTTACCAGTAGCACCAATAGTCGGTAATGTTTGCCCCAGTTCACAGCTTGGTTACGTACATTGTCAACTCAACCTCTTTCTGTCCATATTCCATAAACTATCGCCCGGTTCACACTCCACCCACGTCTATTGAACAGGTGAAGAGGCTCATCCCGTGTTCCCTGTTTAGGATGTGGTTTTCGGCTTTCTCTTTTCCAATCTTTTCACTCTTACGTAGCCCCCTGCGCATCATTGGCGTTAATGCCTTGCTCGGGGTGATATGATTAAAAAAGAACTCTTGGTTCGACCATTGTCTATCCTACATATGGTAATATTTACCTCTTGCTCCTTGCCTGTACCTTACAGCATCACGTTAAAACACCAGTTCACGTATGATCACTAAAGTTGTCAACGTCGAGCTTGGATGGGTGATCGCTTGGAATGTTTGAGTGGTCTAACGGATAACGGCTTGAAATTCTTAATTGGTGAGCCGACTTCCAATTCTTGTTGGGTTGGTTATATTCTCTTCAGTCATTTAAGTGGCATACGTGATACAAGCATGGTGACCATGTTTTGAAAAAGACATAACTGACTGGGTAGAATATTATTCCGCAGTAGGTTGCCATTACTTTCTGCGGTAGACTGGTTGTCGACCAAGGCTATAAAACCGAATCTGTCCTGTTGTTTAACGTATATCTGGAGGGAAAAAAGACGGATTAATATCTTTCCCAAAGGTATTTGCGCGTAAGTGAATGCAAGGAATTCAACTGGAAGTTGAACTCGGCTCACCGATTTCTTGTTCCAAGCCAATATCCACTGCAGTACAACGTACATCACTTACACGCAAATAACGTTGGGAAAATCTATGGGTTAATTATTAAGGCCCTATAATAATATAATCCCTCAGCTATGGGTTAATTATTAAGGCTTATAGTACAAATAGATAGATTTGCCTGTCGCCCGGTTCACGCTCCCTTTCTGAACAGGAGTAGAGGTTTACCCATTGTTTCTTGTTTAGGTTTGGGTTTCCGGTTTCTTTTAAAGTCTTCTTATTCTCCTGGACTCCAAGTAGCCCGTTAGTGGCATTATCGCCTTGCTTGGGTTGAGTCGGTTGCAAAGTAACATTCCCCCCCCCCCCCGCAAAAACATTATTACAATATAAAAATATTTTTTGGCTTTAAATAATCTGTAAAGAAAACGAATTAATCAATCTATACCTGTACGCCTGTACATCAACCTTATTTAGTAACTTTCTATCGTGAGTGTCTATTGGGTGAACAGAAGTAAAGAATATTACTTGGTAAACTATCCTGTACCAAATCTTCTTCTACTAATTATAATTAAAGAACAGTAAATCGACTCACGTTGCACTAATAATCTCTTATTGATTTTCTACTGAATCAGGTATGTCGAACCTAACCTTAACACCTAATTTCTATCACCTGAAGAAGGCCGAGGCGTACAACGGCTGAAACGTCATAAAATTGCAAGAAAGATGAGGACAATAGTCCGAATAACTTAAATATTGTAAATACTACCTTATCTCAGAAATATAAACAAATACTAAGTGGTGTTGCCCAATAAGCGACAATGACCAAATATTGGTATTACTGTTGAATTTCTAAATGCAATTATTATTAATTTTTTAATGTAATTATTATTTATTTTATTTTAATCTGAGAAATTAATTTATGTATTTATTTATCTAAACTTATTTATAAATGGAACTTTGTCTCTATGTGTGTGTGTGTGTGTGTGTGTGTGTGTGTCCGTTACCTATAGACTCCGAAACGGCTGAACCGATTTTCTTGAAAATTTACACAGTTGTGCGATAAGCGTCTGCCAGTTTTCTTAGCTAGGTTTTGTGTCGAGGTACCCTCGATAAATATCGAAAATCGATAATCGAAAAAATCTGGTTATAGAAGGAGTGGTCCGATTTTAATCAAATTTGATAAACTCATAGACAAAGACATAAGAAACGATATTCAGACGTTTCAAGGTTGCAGTTCTTACAATAGTCCAGAAAATCGATAATATATATACACAAAAGGCATGTCTGTATGTCCTTTATACAAATTTACAATTTTTATCCGATTCTCACCAAGCTTCACACAAATATTCTCTAGTCTGAGCTCCAGGACCATGGATTAGTTTTAAAGCTTTCATTACACCCGAGCAACGCCGGGCTATACTGCTAGTTTTAAATAATACAATGTTTGTGTCCAAGTATTTTCTTTCATTTTTTTTTTTTAAATATTGTTTTGGTCATCTATGTTAGCCAGGGAAAGTAGTATACGTTTTAGAAGAGATATTTGAAAAAATTCAAGTGCGCAGATTTCTTCTTCTATGTGCCCTGTCCCTTCAGGACGTAGGCGATCATGGTTCTCCTCGTCTCTCTATCCCTTGTGGCTCTTAGTATGTTTGCTCCTGTTACACCTCGCAACCCCCGTTCCGTCATCCACCTGATCAGGCCCTGCAAATATGTTATCCGCTGCCTTCCTCTGTCTCTCCTTCCTTCTATCTGGCCAGTCAGTATCAGGTTCTTCAAGCTCTCCTTCCTTATTGCGTGTCCCAGGAACTTCAGTTGTCTGTTCCTGATGCTCAGTATTAATTTCCTTTTTGTTGCCATTCTTTCCAACACCTCATCGTTGCTTGCATGCTCAGTCCACGATATCCGCAGCATCCTTCTGTAGAACCACATATCCGCTGCTTCACATTTTAGAACATTCTGTAGTGGCACTCTCGAGAAAATTTCATTTAAGTATTTTTACTTTCAGTAAGATTGAAGTTGTCGATGAACGTACTTCTATGTAGGACTAATGAATAATGCATTTTCATGACCGCGTTTGAAAAATATAAAAACAATTTGAAACTCTAAATATTTCTCTATACTCCTGAGATGAGATAGTATTTACACTACTTACATTATATGGACTATTATCCTCATATTTGTTGTCATTTTTACAACGTTTCGGGCGTTGTACGCCCCGGTACAATATTCAATATGAACTCTGGTAAAAAAATACTAGAGAACATCATTAACATCGGAAATTACTATATGAACTCTGGTAAAAAGAATGCTACTGAAACATTAGGTTTATAAGTCCACAAATTCACTTGCTGTTGTTCTCAAGTGGATATAGACGTTCGTTAGTTCCTTTGCCTTGACCCAAAGAGTTGTGAGTTCAATACCAGGCTACAGCAGTCAAAGAAAGATAACTCATTACTACCAGAAGTGGCTTCAGACAAGGAATGAGAATAATATACCCCAGTGATCGTAATAAATCGAAAATAAAATCGAAATTCCGAGCACCTGAAGAAGGCCGGAGCGTACAACGGTCGAAAGTTTGCAAAAATGACAACAAAGATGAGGACAATAGTCCGAATAATGTAAACAGTGTAACTGTATATATATATATATATATATATATATATATATATATATATATATATATTCAGATAGAATTATAAAACAAAATGACAACCTTGATAATCATTAAAAGAATGACCAAAAGCGCTCAGAAATACAAACCTTCTAACAATTTTTACAGACTTTATGCCCCTAAAAATAATTATGCGAAGACGAGAAAAATTGAATAAAAAGCTTCAACGCTGTACCTTGTGAGTCGTTTTTATTGAAATAAGTTATAAAAAAAAGGGATTACTGCCCAAACACACAATTATATATATTTAGTGCATTGGACAGCTGATAATTACCTAAACATACATTGTTAAATATAACTGACAATGAATGTATATTATGTTTAATCATGAGCATTTCTGGTGAAAATAAATATAATCTTTGATGGTGGATATGTTTATGTTAACTTCTTTACAACCATTCTGAAGATGGTTCATTGGAGCCGAAAGCTTAGAACCAGCGTAATAAAAACATATGTAAGTGTTGGACAATTTTTGTCTTTATTTTTACCAGAAAAAGTCAAAATCGTTTGTAATTGTTTTTCTTTAGTACGCCGTATGACTAGTTCCCATATTGTATTCATTTCTATGCTTGGCCGGCTTAGGAGATTTTTGTGGCTCAGCATATGCGTTGATTCCTTTTCTTAATTTCTATTATTGTTCTCGGTCTATTATTTCAACTTCATTTCAAATACAAAGTCAGTGAGAAGCTTCATTATCATTATTATATCGAGGTTGTTGTAGAGTAAGCGGAAGTTAACTATTTATATCAAAAAATCAAATGACAGAAACAAACACACCACGCAAATTCTACACGCAACCTTCCAGCTTTAAATATATTTCAAATTTTCAAATTAATAAAAATAAAAAATTGCCAATAAAATCAGTTCCTACCAATAGACAAACTTAGGATTATGGAGCCTACGCGAAGCCATATAAAACAGACATCCAGTAGAAAAACTAAAACCAGCAAAAAGATACGAGTTTACTTAGTCGTCCATCTCATAATAGCAATAATGAACGCCCTTTGAACATGTGTTACAACCCTATTTTCTCTCTTTCACACTGAAAACCATTTGCTTGTTTCTTTTTCCGTCAGAAAATTTCTAAATACAAACTTTTATTTCATGATAGTAGTTTCAGTTAAGAATTTAATTAATTACATTAAATAAACGTCGTCATTTTATTTGAACATGCAACAACCTTTTTCTAGTATATATTATTCAACAAACGGTGATTCATGAAAACATTTTCCAGCACCGTTAAATCTACTCAAATGCCCCATCAAAATCATTAGGCTTGTATTTTGTGAGAGATGTGGATTTGAAAGATGTTAAACATTTTTTTTTTGTTTAAGGCCACTTTCTAACATGTGATAATTCATGTCTATGCTCATGTCCACAGCATTAAGTCAGAGCATGCTTTCTCGTAGACTAGTTGACAACCGAGGTAAGATTACTAGATCTGCCTGTATTTAACCCACAACTTATAAACGTAATGCATACTTAAACATATATATGCGTGGATGTTGTCTTTATGTAATACTACACATTGAGACAATTGGACACAATGACAACAACAAACACTGATACCGGTGTTTAGTAGTTAATGTTTGTTTGTTTTTTTAGTTTTTTTTTTGTTGTTGTTGTTTTCTATTTATTTATTTTTATATATGCTTTCCTTTGTGTTTCTTTCTCATCTTTTAATTTTGTAATACCAGGCCATATGTTCTAAGGTCGACGAACGAAAGACAGGGAAAAAATATAAAGAAATAAAAAATGCGTAAAAAAAGTTGATTTTAAAAAATTAGATTAGAAAAATACTATTAATAAGAAAAGGAAATTAATAAACAAAAACAATTGAAAACCGAACTGAAATTAGACAGAACGGAACGAAATTTAAGAACTCACAACAATTAGTAGGAAAATAAAAATAAACAAAAATATGTTAAGGCAAACAAAACGAAAGTTAACCGCTTTTATTCAGAATTCGTCCATTAAATTTTTACGAAATAACTGACACCCCTCTCTCAGTATGCATTAGCCTTTATTTCTCTCTCCACGTGTTTTTCATTCTCTATCTTATAATTGTGTACATTCTCTCTTTTTAAAAATTTTCTTTCTCCATATCTGTTTTTCAGTCTCTTTGCTTTTCCTTATATAAAGAGTTAGAGAGGCACATACAGCAACAAAGAGAAAATGAGAGAATTATTTTTTTTTTTTAATCATTTCACCCCGAGCAAGGCAGAAATGCCACTGATGTGCAGGGGGCTACATAACTGTAAAAAGATTAATTAGAAAAGAGTGAGGAGTACAATCTAGTTAGAAAGGAGCAATAGAAAGCTGAGAAAACAGGTGCGATGACAGATATATAGGTGGAGAGAAAGGGAAGGTTATACGGGGGTGGGGAGAGAGATAGAGTCCAGTGGTTAGTAGATGAGTATTGACTTTGCATTTAAATTTCTGGAGGTTGTAGCCGTCAGGAAAGCAAGAATATGGGTGCGAGTTCCACAGGCGGCAAGTGCGAGAGAAGAAGCTGCAGGAGTAGAATTGTCGTCTGCATTTGGCTAACCTGACTGTGAATGGGTGGGACCCAGTTGCCAGTCTGGTTGCACGAGTAAACACCTGTTGAGGAGGCATCAGTAACTTAAGTTCGTCTGAGCAGAGGCCATGAAAGTATTTATAGAACAGACAAAGGGAGGCCACATTTCGACGATGGGGAAGTGGCTGCACTCGAGCCGCCAGATCAGTACCTATCACATTACAGACTCTCCTTTGGAGCCTGTCAAGAACACTGAGGAGAACGGCAGGGGCACCTGACCATAAATGGCAGCAGTACTCCATGCACGGACGGATGGTTGACTTGTATATATGCAGGATGGATTCAGTTGGAAAAAACATCCTGGATCGACATAGTGACCCAACCTTCTTAGCAGTAGATTTTGCTATGGATTAAATATAGTGGTTCCATTTGAGGTCTGAGGACAGGGTAAGTCCGAGGAGGCGTAGTGTATTACTCTCCGGGAGAATCGCTTGGTCCATGCTTATGGGAGGCAGGAGAGGTTGCCTGTAATGGTTGACAGACAACAGCTTGGTCTTAGATGAATTGAAGTTGACAAGCCACTTCTTGCCCCAATTCACCACAGAGTGTAGATCCCGTTCAAGGTCAGCAGCGAGATTATGTCTGTCCGCCACGACAGGTTTCTTACTGGTGCGGGAGTATATTGTAGTGTCATCTGCGTAGATGCCTACTTGGGACTTGATCTCATCTGCGAGGTCGTTGATGAAAATAAGGAAGAGCGTCGGACCCAGGATAGAGCCCTGTGGGACACCAGCATTCGTGCTGCAGGACGAAGAGGCACGCCCATTCAGAACGACCTTCATTTTGCGGTTATTTAAGAAAGATTAGATTAGGTCAAGTAGGCGACCAGTAATACCATAACCGCGTAGTTTTCATAGGAGGCCAGAGTGCCAAACCCTGTCGAAATCCTTGGAGATGTCCAGAGCAACCGCGCGAGCCTCGTCAGACTTATCAAGGGCCTGTAGCATGTACTCCGTTACGGTTGTTAGCAGGTTGGCCGTGGACCTGGCAAAGCGGAATCCATATTGCCTGTCGGAGAACAGTTTGTGGGCGGTGAGATGATGAACTATTTCAGCATTGATTATAGCCTCGAATACTTTCCCGAATATCGGTAGAAGACTGATAGGGCGATAGTTGGATTCACCACAATTCTTAAATACAGGAAGGACTGAAGAGAACTTCCAGCATGCAGGAAAGCAGGAAGCAGAAAGGCAGTAGTTAAATAGTTTAGAGAGGACAGGGGAAAGTTTAGGAGCACACCTCTTAAGGACTATCACCGGGATTCCATCGTCTCCACACGCCTTATGGGGGTCGAGTTTTGAAATTACTCTGGATACTACTGTCGGAGTAATATATACGTCTTGCAGTTTGGCCTAATACCATTTGATCTTTCTCTTCATATGTATATATGTGTGTGTGTTTATTACATAAACACACACACACACACACACACACACACACACCTAAATACATGCACACACATACAAACATATATTCATTTTACAGTGGAAATGGCCAGATGCAACCGTAATTTCTATTCTAACAGTCTCTTTTCTCGCACTTCTTAATTGAGGAACTCTCTTCCGGCTTCTTTCTTTCCAGTTAACTTTGATCTTAAAAAACGTTCATCGTCATCTTATATCTTCTTAATTCCTGTTCTTCTATTTTTCTCTCTCATTAGCGTTTTTATATCTCCTTTTATATACATATATGTGTGTGTGTGTGTGTGTGTGTGTGTGTGTGTGTGTGTGTGTGTGAAAAGTGTATGTATATAATTATAAATATCAATATATATATATTATATTGTTTACATATTATATATGCGTGGTGCTTATTTAAAAGTGCTCAATATCAGTGATAGAGCAGACATATTCATATAGATAGGTATGAGTTTGTAACGCTTTTGCGATCGTCAGACAAACTGATTAATTTTTTAAAAATTGGTTATATTCGGGTATTTTTGTGGAAGTGGAGGGAAAAAATCTGTCGTCACGTTACAAACTCACACCTATCTATATGAATATATATATATATATATATATATATTTTTTTTTTTTTTTTTTTTTGCTAAAAAATTCATCTGAGGAAGAATCCAAAAACATAATGGGCTGGCTTCGAAACATGAAAAATTTTTTGTGTAGTGATACTATGAATTGAAAAACATTGTAACAACCATTACACTATATATATATATATATATATATACACTACCAGCCATAATTATCAGGTCACCCCAGTTTTTAAAAAAAAACTGATGTATTTCATACTATTTTTAATATTTATTGCCAAGTGGATAATTCTAAATGAAAATAGAATAGTTCTATTGTTGTTATTATTACTTTGCAAAATTTTTACAATGCAGCCAAGAAGACTTTGCTTCGGCCAGACAATGAGAAGAGACTAGCATGGGGAAGAGAGCACAAAAACTGGACACTAGAACAGTTCATTTGATGCACATGTTATTGTGCAGTATTAACAAAAAAAAATTCTATTTTCATTTAGAATTATCCACTTGCCAATAAATACTAAAAATTGTATGAAATACATTATTTTTTTAAACTGGGGTGGCCTAATAATTATGGCCGGTAGTGTACATGTATGTATGTATGTGTATAATTTTTTCTTTCCCTTTCTACCAACTTTTCTCTATATTTCTCCATATTTATTAGTCTCTTTATCTCTCGTCTTCTTCTACTGTCTTTTTCCCCCTTTTTATCTCTCCTTTTCTCTTTATTGTCTTTCACTTTTTACCCTGTTCTTAACTTCTATATTTTTTCATATTCATTAATCTTATTTTCGTTCCTATTTTTTCTCTCTCTCTCTCTCTCTCTCTCTCTCTTTCTTTCTCTCTTTCTCTCTGTGTGTCAGCTTTAATGTTTGCTTATTGCCTTTCTTTTCTTATTCATCACAACATGTTCAAATGATTACGTTTCTTGTTTGCTTTAACAATTTTACTTCTCTTTTACCCTGATCAAATGTCAACTTGGCATTTTTTTAAAAAATCCGAACGTAAGAAAGAAATGCTGAATGTGAACAAAAAGGGGGAAATCAATGATAAAAGCGAAATCAGCAGACGATAATGAAGGCAAATACGCATGCGCAAGCAAAGCTTAAGTGACCTTTAAAATATGCACTTCTGATCAACCTCCACGCACCAACTAAATTTTTCTTCATATTTATTAATGGTCAAATATGTATAACTAAAAATCGCTGCGTGTCTATTTACATCTTTTCTCACATTGATATCTATCTATTAATTCTGAACATTATTACGTTGATAGAGTGGAAGCTATTTTTTTCCGGGCCCTAGAATTCATATTTGAATATGAGTAAAAGTAGAAATTGTCGATTTACAACTTGAGAATTTGCTAAGCGATCAATAGATTCGTGAATTCGTAATGTGTACAAACATTTACGAACAGGGTAAACAGCAATATCTTTCGTTAACAATATCAACCAACCAGAACATACGCTTACTCAAATATGTATATGTATATATATATATATATATATATATATATATATATATATGTATGTTATATATATATATATATATATATATATATATATATATATATATATATGAATTCAGACAGATAAAACTTAGAAGGAAATAACCATTTTCGCCATGCCATTTTAAGACATGCATTCTTCAACCCCTTATAAACAGAGAATGAGGAAAAATTCTAAGCCCAGAGGTTCTTCTTCTTCTTCTTCTTCTTCTATGTGCCCTGTCCCTTCAGGACGTAGGCGATCATGGATCTCCACGTCTCCCTATCCCTTGTGGCTCTTAGTATGTTTGCTCCTGTTGCTCCTGGCAACCCCCATTCCGTCATCCACCTGATCAGGCCCTGCAAATATGTTATCCGCTGCCTTCCTCTGTCTCTCCTTCCTTCTATCTGACCAGTCAGTATCAGGTTCTCCATGCTTTCCTTCCTCATTGCATGTCCCAGGAACTTCAGTTGTCTCTTCCTGATGCTCAGCATCAATTTCCTTTTTGTTGCTTAGGTAAAAGAAGGAGGTTGAGATGTATTAGTTTTCATTGGGTTGGGATGAGAGAAGAAATTAGTAGTAATTCCTCCTTGGTAGTGGGAGGGTACGTGGCCTGACCCTTGGGCTAGTAGTGGTAGGTGGTGGGGAAGTAACTGTTTGGCCAACTTTTAAAAAAATGGGGGTGGGGACTAATTGGGGGAATAGGATAACTATTGTAATTTATACTTATTTCTATGGCGACACATGCTTATTATCTCCCTTCGTTTGTTAAGGAGTATATTTTGGTCGTGAAATTTTATTTTTTTCTGTCAAACATAGATTACACCTATCTCTTAAGCTATTAGCCTATGCCTATGACTTCCCATTTTATTTGGGGATCTATGTTACTTTCTTTTAATTCCCAGTATTTTCTAGAAAAAGCTGTTTGGTATCTTAAACTAGGATTGGTGAAGGAGTGCCTGTGGGTTTATATATATATATATATATATATATATATATATATATATATATATATATATATATATATATAAACGTAACAACATCCTTATAACATATGCTACAGGCCCTACCCAATTTTCCTCTGAAAAATATTAGTCATAATTCTATCCAAGATGTCTTCGGAATTGATCTTTACCTGGCGTCATCTCTTCAGTCACTTCCATATCGCCGTCACGTAGTTTCTCTGCGATGGTTCTATAAATATTTCCATAGTAATTGTCCGAATGAACTATCAGCTACGGTATCCAGACTTTATGAATTTAAACACAGCTTGTGGTGTAGTGGACATCGACTCGTAACGACAAATCGCGGTGCCGAGTTCGAATTCCAGTTGAATTCCTTGCGTTCACTTACGCGCAAATACCCTTAGAAAAGGTATTAATCCGTCTCCTCATTCCACTCATGGGTTAAATAACTAGACAGATTGGGTTCTATCGACTTGATCGGCAACCAGTCTACCTCAGAAAGCAATGACAATCTACTACGGGATAATCTTCTGCCCAGTCAATCTAGTCTCTTTCGAGACATGATCGCCCAAAGCATGTATCCCGTATGGCACTTAACTGACGGACTAAATCGGAGACAAGGTCTCGTCATTCTACATTTGAAATGGCTGTAGCTAGGTATTGAACTCACATATTTTTGGGTTAAGTCCCTGGATCTAACCAACGTTTTTATCAACTGAGCCTTGTGTCCATCAGGGTATGAATTTTTGGGACTTATAAACCTAATTTCTCAATAAAATCTTCTTTTTTTTTGTTTTTTACCAGAGTTCATATTACAATCTTGATGTTATTTTCAGTTCTAGTAGATGTTCAAAGCGAGACCGTTTGAGAACAGGAGCGTTTATAATCATAGTAGGAAATTGATGGTCGGCTAGTTACCAGCTTGGTTTTGGAAGTAGTGAAGGATACAAGCCAAGTTTTTCTTCTAGTAAGCTTTTAGAGCTAGTCAGATGATAGGTCAGATGATAGGCTCTGGTCATTTAATTTTTTGCATGTACATCCATATGTTCTCTGCGTAGATATTTACTACTGATCTGAAAATGTTCTTAGGCAACTATTTAATATGAAGCAGAAAGAAAGTAGGAACTTTGGGAAACTCTTCTCGGGTACACCCTCTTTCTGTTTCAGAATCTGCCTATTTATATTGGATATCGGGTTATCACTTCTATGGGATGTGCTGATGGTGTATTGAATCGCGGCTCTGAGTGAGAAATCGGAGTGAAAATTTCGAATTCCAGACGAGTTCGTTATATTCACTTACACGCACATAATAGAAGTCAACGGGAAATACCGCCACAATATTTCCCATTGTTGGAGCAATAATAAAGGGTCCTGGATATAACGGTAAACTGCATCCAGAAGCAAGGCCTCTGACTGGGGTGTTGTGAGGAGAATGGAACCACCTCTTAATTGCTGTTGTTCCCAGGTCTACGCTGACCTGGAGTGTTAGCACCTGTTAGGGTCCCAGCTATGGGCAAATAGTTAACCCCCAAACTGGGTCAAAACATTATGTAAGCATAAAAATACACTTTTATAGAAATATATACATAAAAATAGACTTTTATAGAAAAATATACATTTTTGAAGGAAAAATATTACCAATAATACATTTTTTAAGGAAAAAAATTATTACCGTAACACATTTTTGAAAGAAAAAAATAAATTATTGTCATAATACATTTTTGAGGGAAAAATAATTATTGTGTAATACATTTTTGAATACAAAACTAGAAGACATCTTCAGTTTTCTGAAATAGAAAAAAATAAATTTGCATAAAAATCTGACTAAATCAAGCTTCTCACTATAACCAAACATTAAAAAATACCTTAAAACCCCACATTTTTGGCATTAAATAACACACAGAGGTTGATATGCCGTAAAACAAAACTCAAACAAATAACGAAAATGAAGATGCGGAGATCCCTGGGACATTAAATTATTTAATTATATATATTTCTTAATATCTATTTTCTTTCTTTTTTTTACTCTGGAAACATTTTTAGAACGTTAGAAATACAATAGATTTTTTCCTGACCATTTTAAAACCTACAATGAGACGCTCCCCCCTTTAGGTTATTGCTAATACCTTGACATTCATCCGATGATACCATTTTTTTTAATCATTTCATCTCAAGTAAGTAAAACTGTATAGGTCACTGGGTGTGAAATTATATGAGAAATGAAAAAAAATTATTAAGAAAGAAGAACAATAAAAGAACAATAGTTGAGGAAACAGAAGACAATGATTGACATTGCATTTAATTTTTTGAAGAAAGCAAGATTTCTGAATAGATTTCCACAAGTGCGAGAGGAGAAAGTGTTAGCATGGAACTTACGGTTACATGTATCAATATTAATACTGAAATAATACTTGATATTAGTAAAAAATATTTTTAGAAAATTCTTCGGGAGTTTAAATATTCTCTGTTTAGTCATGGGAACAGCTCTGATGAACTTTTTACCCTGGTGTTCCATCAAGGGGAATTTAAGCGTGCTACCGTTTTACGCGCAAATACCCTTCCGCCCACTCAGTCATGTCTCTTTCGAGACATGATCGCCCAAGCGTGTATCACGTATTTCACTTAACTGACTGACCGTTTTCCTGTTGAAATAGTTAAATGCAACCGTCACTTCTATTTAAACAGCTTCTTTTCTCACACTTTCCGCCTGTAGAAGTCTCTTCCGTTTACTTGCTTCCTTGATAGCTACAATCTCAAAAAAATTAAACGTAACTTCAATTACCATCTTCTATCTTTTTAAACCTCCTTCATATTTTATCCTTTCTTTATATATATATATTTTTTTATTTCCAATTGGAGTAGATAGACTAAACTATCGCCCGGCTCACACTCCACCCACGTCTATTGAACAGGTGAAGAGGCTCATCCCTTGTTTCCTGTTTAGGATGCGGTTTCCGGTTTTCTCTTTTCCAATCTTTTCACTGTTTTCTTTCTTTTCTTTTTTTTTTTTCAATTGGAGTATATAAACTAAACTACTGCCCGGTTCACACTCCACCCACGTTTATTGAACAGGTGAAGAGGCTCATCCCTTGTTCCCTGTTTAGGATGTGGTTTCTGGCTTTCTCTTTTCCAATCTTTTTACTCTTATGTAGCCCCCTGCGCATCAGTGGCGTTATCGCCTTGCTCGGGGTGATATGATTAAAAATATATATATATATATATATATATATATATATATCGTTCATTCAGCAATGAATTAGAAGACTCTCATCTATTGGGCGTCTATAATGAGGTTTTTTCTCGTGCAACCAGATTGGCAACTGGGTCCCACCCATTCTCAGTTAGGTTAGCCAATTGCAGACGACAATTCTACTCCTGCAGCTTCTTCTCTCGCACTTCCTACCTGTGGAACTCACTCCCATATTCTTGCTTTCCTGAAGGCTACAACCTCCAGAAATTTAAATGCAATGTCAATACTCATCTATTAACTACTTGACCCTAGCTCTTTCCCAACCCCTTAAATCCTTTCCTTCCTCTCCAACTTGAAAATGTCACCACACCTGCATTCTCATCCCGCTATTGCTTCTTTCTAACTGCTTTGTATTCCTCTTCACTCTCTTCTAATTAATCTTTTTACACTTATGTAGCCCCTTGCGCATCAGTGGCATTTCCGTCTTGCTCGGGGTGAAATGATTAAAAACAATACCCCCGATATTTATTTTCTTTTACATTAACAACCTGTGCACGAGTGGCGGCCCCGCCTTGCTTGAAGTGGAATGATAAAAATATTCTTTTCAAGACTTGGTTTAATTGTTTTCGGTGCAAACGTAACTTCGTGTCTCTCATTTTTATCAATCTTTATTTTATCACTGTTTTGGAAAAGTCAAATTCTTGCATCCTGTTATAATCTTTATATAGTTATCGTTTATATTCTACTCTTGTAGAAAGACTTGGTATTTACCAGTAACCTCCTCACTGAGGCCAAATCTGGCACAAGGCCAATTTTTAATGTGAGAGTTTCAAGCTTATAAGCTCGGGTAAAACTTTTCCTGTAGACCCTGCATAAGGTAGAGTCGGGCTCTTGTCGGTTTTTACTCAGCCATGACCCTGTCATTTGGGTTTCTCTCATCCTAAAGACAGAGAGTCTGACAAGGTAAGCCCGGGATGAAAGACTGGCCTTCCCACTAAAGCTATATTATAATGGTAACTCCGAGCCCTTAAAGCCGGGCAAAAATTTTCCTTAGACCCCGCACAAGGCCTTGTCTGGGTTCCTCTCCGCCCTCTTTCTGTTTCAGAATCTGCCTATTTATATTGGATATCGGGTTATCGCTTCTATCATATGCCTGAGATGTGCGGGTGATGTATTGAATCGCAGTTCTGAGTGAGAAATCGGAGTGAAAATTTCAAATTCCAGACGAGTTCGTTATATTCACTTAAACGCAAATAATAGAAGTCAACGGGAAATACCGCCACAATATTTCCCATTGTTGGAGCAATTCACCTATAATAAAGGGTCCTGGGTATGACGGTAAACTGCATCTGGCAGCAAGGCTTCTGATTGGGATGTTGTGAGGAGTCTGACAAGGTAAACCCGGGATGAAAGACTGGATATCTACCGGCCTTCCCACTAAAGCTATATTATAATGGGAACTCCGAGCCCTTAAACCTGGGCAAAAGTTTTCCTTAGACACCGCCCAAGGCCTTGTCTGGGTTCCTCTCCGCCCGGAGGCAGAGAGTCCGACTAGGTAGTCTTCGGTTGGAAGACTGGCATTCGTTCTACCGATTCAGTGCCATCTAATACTCAACAACAGCTAAACAATTGCTCTGTTGGCGGAATTAGAAGAAGCGTACTGCATTTTCTATAAAAGAAAAAATCTTCCTCCGAAAGAACTATTTTTTAGCTGGATACTTGCAGACTCGCGTATATTTAACCCGACCCGACCTATGTCTATCATTTTATAATTTATTGTAACCAAAACCTAATTAAACTTGACCCAAGTATAAACCAGACATAAGACGACATCTTTAAATCTCGTGTAAACGGGATTCATATTTATCTTTGTTATATTCTAAAGCAAACATGACCTCTGTCTATGTATCTATATGTGATATAAATATATTGATAAATATTGCCAACGTGGGATGATATATCGTTGAATTAAATAGCCTAACCGAACAAGTAAACTAAACAAAGTGGTATGCTGTATTCTGTCATTCCCCCACTCCGGTTAGTTAGTTTGTAATTGTGACGCAGTAGATATCGGCTCGGAACGAGAAATCGGGGAACCGAGTTCGAATTCCAGTTGAATTCCTTGCATTCACTTACGCACAAATATCCTTGGGGAAGGTATTAATCCGTCTCTTCCCTCCAGTTATGGGTTAAATAATAGGACAGATTGGGTTCTATAGCCTTGGTCGGCAACCAGTCTACTGCAGAAAGCAATGGCAACCTACTGCGGGATAATCTTTTGCCCAGTCAGTCATGTCTCTTTCGAGACATGAACGCTCAAATGATGTATCATGTATGGCACTTAACTGACTGAGTTTGTAATTTGAAGTTAGTCTAATGTTTGCCAATATTTTATCATTTAATTTTTATGATGTAGAATTATTCCGTGACTGAAATTTTAAGATAAATTTCTTTACTGGATAAATAGACATTTTATTATTTTATAGAATTCCCTTTTATGCATATAATTCCAACTAACATAACCATAAATTTTACAGCATTCGCATTATTCGGACTATTATCCTCATCATCGTTGCCATTTGTACAACGTTTCGGCCGTTGTACGCTCCGGCCTTCTTCAGGTGCTAGGAATTTCGAACCAAAAATCATCCTCATTCCGGATTTATCTAACCCTGCAAGTTACTTGAACTTACAACCCTAAGAGTCAAGTCAGGAACTAACCAACGTCTATATCCACTGAGCCACGTGACACGAACAACAGAATTTTTGGTACTTATAAACCGAATAAGTAACCATTTTTTTACCAGAGTTCATATTGCAATTTTTTGACACGAATGATTTTCTCTGCACTCCGTATTACTGATTCCCTTATTGTGTTAATCCCTATGCTTTGTCGACCTATATGCTGATACCTTCAGTTTACGTACTTTCCAGTGGCGTTCTCTATTATTTCAACTTCATCACATAGGGGGCGATTATCCCCTTTCTATTTCCATATATGGAGGGAAACGTCGTACAACAAAGATAAGAACAATAGTCCGAATAATGTAAATACTGCAAATACTACCCCATCTCAGAAATATAGACAAGTCATAAAGTGGTTTAATTTTTGTTCTTTGAAAAAAGGAAAAGACTAGCAATGAAAAATAAAATAATTGCCAAATATATATATATATATATATATATATATATATATATATATATATATATATATGACAATTATTTTATTATTATAATAATAATACCATACTGCAACTCAAAGACTATAAAGTTTCGATATTAAAACACCATCATCAGGCAATAAAATGTGGTTAATTTATTAGATAATATATATAGATAATGAGATTTTTTAAAAAAAATAAATAAAAAAAAATAAAAACATATGAATAAAGAAGTCATCCAATGAGATGAATTAAGTGGGGTTGGGAGAAAGCATTTCAAAGAACGGTGTGTGTACGACTCAGAGACAGTAGTGTATCAATGTTTTGCCACTGAAAGCCAGACATATCAAAAATATTAAGCTCGAAAAAAGAGAAATAGATAAAGGAGAAAAAATATATATATAAAAGAGAATGAAGAAAGAATGATAACAGACAAAATAGAAGAGAGAAAAAAAGGAAAAGACTAGCAAAGAAAAATCGAAACATTAGAAAATATAGCATAAATAAAGTAGATATAAAAAAATAAAATCAAAACCAATATAAAAGATAAGAATAATGTAAAAAAAGTAAAAAATTCAAAAAATTATAATCAAAATTAAAATTAAAAATATAAATAAAGATAAATTCTTTGTTCACAACTACAAATAAAAGACTAATAGCAATTATAAAAAATCCCATTATCATAAGCCAATTATTTTTAAGTTATAAAAAGCAGCTAGTAAAAACATTGAGATTAAAATGAGTTAATTTCAGATATATTTAATGGTATGGAATATTCTATGGTAGCAAAAATTAATGATTTAATTACGTTGGTTCAATAAGTCTGTTTTTAGGAAATTTATTGTATGGATTTTTTCTTCTAAGCAAAGAAAATATATTTCATATAACGATTTACATGTTCTAACTTTAGTTAATATTTTCCATTTAACTGTAGGAGTTTTATTTGCATCTTTCAGTTGCCAGTAGTATTTTAGAGGAAGAAGTAGAATTAATGTATACTTTATGATTAAAAGATAAGTTATGCTGATAAAATTGAGACTCAAAATTTTTCTTAGTACATCCGATATAATGTTTGATATGATTAGGATTTTCAGTAGTTGAGATAATAGCTTCGTATACAATGGAATCTGTAAGGCATTTATTTTGCAAAGGACATAGGTTAGGGTTATGACAATTGCAGGGACTAGTGTTATTATCATTATTCATGGTAAGTTGTTTATAATTAATATCATAATGTTGTTTTAGAATTTGTATTATATATATATATATATTGTTGAGTTGTGATTATGCTTAGGTTGTGATGATTGCTAACCTTTCAGTTCACTGGCAGAAAGGCATTTTAGCAAACAGGTTTATTGCCATAAGTTACGCGATATCGCGACAGAAAGAATGTTAATAGAATTAATGTGATTAAGTTTATCACTTAACTGAGCAGAGTTATTTCAACTTCGAAGTTTCGTGAAGATATTGTTATGATTTCTTCACTTCTCGGGGCTTTCGCTTCTTACAAACCTTCGAAGATGGCATAACTCTGCTCTGTTAAGTGACTAACCTCTCTACATTAATCTTGCATATATATATATATATATATATATATATATACCTAAAATCAAACCTCCTGTTAATAATTTATTGTCTACCCATTTAAAAAATCTAAGATCCCACTATGTATCTTATCCAGACAAAATTAAAAAATGATATGTCTAGACCAAAGCCATCCTGCCCCCTTTCATAACCCAAAGATTAAATGTCCATGGTTACATAATTTTCATTTTTGATTGAACAATATTGACACACCTGAAGCATTTTCTCCAACTACCACTCCCTAATTTTTAAATAACCATGAATTCATCTTATATTTTCCAAATAAATCATTTTCACTATTTATTTTAACATATCACCGGAAGAAGAACAGTATTGTTCTGAAACATGAAAATTTTTGTGTAGTGATATTATGCTTTTATAAACGTCCTCATATAGGTATCCTGAGTTATATACTCTACCGGCTATTTTCAAGGATGTTATTTTTCCGGTTTTGTTATTATCTCCTCATGTTTGACTGCAATGCATTTTTTTGTGTTTTACTGTTTTTGAAAAAGAGAGTTCTTTAAAACTGTCACATGATGCGTGCAGCTGGGCATTTGTCTATTTTGTTTGTTCGTTTTTTTTTAAACTTTCAAAAATCTATTTCCATTTGCTAAATAATGTATGGATGATGGTTAGAGAAAATAAATAGTATTTTTTTGCATTTTCAAACAAAATTTTCAACCAATATACAGGGTGTCCATAAAGTTGCACTTCCCACCTGTGGAACTTCTTTTCTGTATTCTTTTTTCCTGGTAGTTACAGTATTCAAGAATTTAAATGCAACATCAACCATCATCTCTTATTTCATTGAGTTCCATCTGTCTTCTCACTTCACACATTTTCCTCTCATGTAGCTCTTTTCATAGCAATGTACCCGTTCTACTCCTACCCATTCTCTGACATCTACTGTGACCTGTTCTCTTCTCTCTCTCATTATGTAACCCCCTGCACACCAGTGGCAGTTCTGCCTTGCTTGGGGTGAGATGATTAAAAGAAAAAAATAATAAAACAAAATTATATATATATATATATATATATATATATATATATATATATATATATATTAAGGTATATTTCGGCAGCAATCTTTCTTCTATACATGTTTCATTAAAAACAACCAACAGGGAAGATTTTATTAATTTTTGATTTAATTTTTCCAGTATTCTTACATGTTTCTTTTTTGCTGGAGATAAGGAATGTAGAAAATGTTCTATAATTTTTGACTTTCCAGGCACTTTCAGCCTCTTCACAGGCCATTTTCAAGGATGTTATTTTTCTGGTGTTGTTATTATGTCCTCATGTTTGACTGTAGTGTACTTTTTTTTTTGGTATTTTATTGTTTTTGAAAAGGAGAGTTCTTTAAAACTGTCACATGATTCATGCAGCTGAGCATCTGTCTACTTTGTTTGTTTTTTTTTTTAAACTTTCAAAAATCTATTTCCATTTGTTAAATGATGTATGGATGATGGTAGGAGAAAATTGTTTGATATACAGTGCCTCTCTTATAGCAAGGTGCCTTTGATATTGTTATTTAAATAGTATTTGTTTTTTAAAATATAGATTAATTCATGGTTATTTAAAATATTATGGAGTGGTAGTTGGATAAAATGCTTCAGGTGTGTCAATATTGTTCAATCAAAAATGAGAATTATGTAACCATGAAGAGTTAATATTTGGGTTATGAAAGAGGGCATGGATCTAGACATATCACTTCTTAATTTTGTCTGGATAAGATACATAACGGAATCTTAGATTTTTTAAATGGGTAGACAAAAATTATTAACAGGTGGTTGGATGTTAGGTTTATATACATATATGTATATATATATATATATATATATACATATATACCTATATATATATATACACGATTAATGTAGAGAAGTTAGTCACTTAACAGAGCAGAGTTATGTCTTCTTCGAAGGTTCGTATAAAGCGTAAGCCCTAAGACGTAAAGAAATCATAATAATACCTTCACGAAACTTCGAAGTCGAAATAACTCTGCTCAGTTAAGTGATAAACTTATTCACATTAGGTCTATCAACATTCTATCTTTTTTTAGTTGTGAACTTTGTATGGTCATTTTCTAGCCTTAAGGATAAAATGATGTGGATAGTGAAGAAATCTAAACGTATTTTTAAATGTATTTCTCGTCTTCATCTAGGTATTCTGAGTTATATCTTCTACGGGCTCTGAGGTAAAATCCGGTGATTAGTATTGATTTTATTTTTTGCTCTGGTGGAAAAAGAAATTGATTAAATTCCTTTATATTTGTCGGTTTGCGGTAAACTTTAAAATCTAAATTGGCTGTTGTTATTTTTTAATAGCAAATCAAAGAAAGGTTTGATTCATGCTCATGTGTGAATTAGATTTTAGGGACCACATTATGAATTTCTTTATGATGGTTATTTTAATTGTGAGGATATATTAGAAGAACGTCTATTGAACAGGTGAAGAGGTTCATCCCTTGTTCCCTGTTTAGGATGTGGTTTCCGGTTTTCTCTTTTCCAATCTTTTAACTTTTCTCCTTTTTTTTTCTTCAATTGGAGTAGATAGACTAAACTATCGCCCGGCTCACACTCCACCCACGTCTATTGAACAGGTGCAGAGTCTCATCCCTTGTTCCCTGTTTAGGATGTGGTTTCCGGCTTTCTCTCTTCTGATCTTTTCACTCTTACGTAGCCCCCTGCACATCAGTGGCGTTACCGCCTTGCTCGGGGTGATATGATTAAAAAAAAAGTTAAGTGGAGTTGTTAGAATTTTAGATTTTGGGCCGAATTCTAAAAATTCTATGTAAATACTACAAGAACACTGCTTATTCGTGATTCCATAGGTAAGCGAATTTATTGTTATAGAAAATTTTGTCAATATTCCTGATGAGATATTTTAGTTATTTACCCTATTTACATTGTTCAGACTCTTGTCCTCATTTTTACTGTCATATTCACGATATCTTTATTGAAAAAAACAGACTTAACCAATACCGAACAAAAAAAATAAAGAAAATTTTGAAAGAGGAGTTTGCCTGTAATAATTGTCATAACACATACATTGAAGAAAACTAAAGACTTCTAAATGAATACATGCTGTTCTAATCAAAGGAGAAAATAATTCAGTACGACGCAAATGTCTTGACACTGCCTTATTTGCAAGTTCATTTATAGTAAATCTGAGCCCTTGATCTTACAATTATATATATATATATATATATATATATATATATATATATATATACAGAGAGACAGAGACAGAGACAATAGGAAAACTATATTTTTTTTTTTTTTTTTTTTTTTGGCTGACGCGTTTTGTCCACTTATGGACTTTAGCAAGTCAAAAAACGTATGATTTTTTTTTTAGTTATACTGTTCCTCTCTACTAATTATAGCCGAGAATATATATATATATATATATATATATATATATATATATATATATATAATGGAAATCTCAACACATCATCTAAAGTGGTTATAAATTATAATCCATTTCAATGAATCAATTAGTTCATTTTATCAGAAGATATTTTTTTATCCACTAGAAATATTTTTCTAGAATATCCAAAAAAAAATTTAAACGAAATGGAAATCAAGTAACATAACCCAGAATAGAAATCTCCTAAGGTTCACCAAGATTAAGAGAGAGAAAATTTCATTGGGGAGAATGAGTGATCATAAATTCATTATACATCCACTCACAAGCACACGAATTTGTATACACCTATATACTACATATGAACACACCGACATATACTCACATACATACATACATACATACACAGATACATTCATATCCACATATAAATATTGTGTTCACACACTCTCATACACACTCATGAAAACCAGACATATACGCATATAACTAATACTAACTCATATTTACGCACGAATACCAACAAAACTAACATATACTTACACATACGCATATATTGATTTTTTTTATCATCATATCGCCCAAGCAGTTTACTGCCACTGGTGCGCAGGGGGTTACATAGGAGGAAAGTTATGAGAAAATGTGACAGTTTATATGGGGTGTCAAGAAGTGGGTATGTGAAGGATGAGAATACTGATGAGAGTCGACAGACAAAGAAGCATAAGAAAGAGGATGCAAGTCAGTGAGATATGAGATGACTATTGACTTCACATTTAAATTCTTAGAGATTCTAGCTGTCGGAGAATTAAGTAAACGGAGGAAATTCCACAGGCGGGAAGTGCGAGAAAAGAAGCTGCTGGAGTAGAATTTGTTTACATTTTATTGGTTTCACAGTAAAAGGATGGGGCCTAGTTGCTAATTTTGTGGCTCGTGTAAATTCATACAAAGTGGGTACCAGAGAGATAAGTTCATTAGAGTAGAAGAGACACAGGGAGGCCACATTGCGCCAAAGAGAAAGTGACTGTATTTGAGCCGCCAAGTCGGGATTGATCACATTACATTCTCCGTTGGATTTTGCCAAGGATTTCTAGGTGGATAGCAGACGCACCCGACCAAATACGGCAGTAGTATTCCATGCAAGGGCTGATGGTAGATTTATATATGTGCAGGATTGTTTTAGACGGGAAACACTTCCTGGCCCTACACACACAGAAGCGACCTTCTTAGCAGCGGATTTAGCTATGGATTCGATATAGTCATTCTACTTGAGATCTGTTGTGGGAGTTAACTCGAGGAGGCGAAGTATTTTGCTTTCAGGGAGACTAGCTTGATCCATGCTAATGGGGGGCAGAAGCAATTGTCTGTGATATTTAATAGATAGCAGCTTCGTGTTGGAAGCATTAAAATTCAGGAGCCATTTCTTACTCCAGTCCACGATGGATTGGAAGTCCTTTTCAAACTCAGCAGCGAGATTTGCTTTGACAGCCTCGGCAGATTTTTTATCGTAGCGAGAGTAAAACGTATTGTCGTCAGCGGATTTGCCTACTTGAGATCTTATTACATCGGGGAGATTGTTAATGAAGATCAGGAAAAGCGTAAAACCTAGAATAGAGCCTTGAAGAACATCCGCGTAGGTATGACAGCATTAGGAGCCATGTCCGTTCAATACTACCTTCATTGCGCGATTTGAAAAGAATGACTGGATTAGGTCAAACAGTTGTCCAGTTATACCATAGCCCCGCAGCTTGCGTAGATATACATACATATACACATATTGTCCATTGTATCTGTTCGAATAGTTCTTCTCTTATACATGTTTCATTATATATGACATTCAAGTGAACATGTATAAAAGAAAGATTATACTCAAATATAAAATACACACAAAAATTCAAATATATATATGCATATAATTTATATATATATATATATATATATATATATATATATATATATATATATATATTAATTATATTAAAGCTCTATACAGATATTGAACAATTTATGACAAAAAACTGCTCACCAAAATGCCTCCTTATCAGCAAACTACTGAAAAAAAACTGCATTTTGTCCCTAAACATCAATATAATTTATTACTATATATATATATATATATGTGTGTGTGTGTGTGTGTGTGTGTGTCTGTGTGTGTGTGAGAGAGAGAGAGAGAGTGTGTGTGTTCGTATGTATGTATGTATGTTTGACAAAGAAAATTATTCATTTAAATTCTACTGGAGCTTGTCCTTATCAGTAATATCAAGGTTGAGTACTACAGAAAATGACTTCTCGAAACTTCATAAAATTAGGGTTTAACAAATGTAAAAACGAACATATTTTTAAAAGTTTTTCTAAAAAAAGTAAGATTTCAGAAACAATTTCAATGATTTGAGAATAATTCTTGAAAATTTCATTAAAATCTTACAGTTACAGATTTTGCAAAGATTTACACATTACAGCAATAAGACCCTAAAATTTATTAATAACGTCAAGATTTTGCTCATTAAATTTTATTAAACTTGGGGCATTTTCTTTATCATGTATGTCCATTTTTAAGCGAACCATTGGAAATACATAAACACCCGTATATATATATGCATGTGTGTGTGTGTGTGTGTGTTTTCGTGTGTGTGCATTTACACAAACATACTTTCTCACAAAACATTATAGTTGGAGACGATCTGTTATACACAAGTACATTTTTTTACAACCTTTTTCATTCACACTCCACAATTATACTTTTTCTTTATTTGGTGATAATATTAAAGGAATAAAAAGAAAAAAAAACAGAAAAAAATTATACCACGTTCGAACCAGGTGAACTCTTTTTTACTTGTCAGACATGTTTATAGCCGTAACAGACGCCCGCCTTCACCTCTCGAAATGGTCGATTGTGCAATCCACCGTCCATTTTTACGCGGTGTTATGTATCAGCGACCCAAGGATATCTAACCAACTGTCCACAGTCTATGGTTAAACTGCGGCTGACCGTCGACCTCAACCACGAAGAGCCTTCTAACAACAAGGGCGAGGGAAGCTTTACCGGAATCAAATCTCGGAGTTGCCTCCAAACCCTCCGGGCCAGTGTATTTCATTACTTGTAAGGGGTGGGCATTTTATTTTATTTAGCTTTTTAGTTGTTGGTTTATTCGATGTAAGGATTTAAGAGATGAAATACATCCGACTCTTTCGCAATATTTGTTTCCTTCTCTTGGGTTGCACGTATGGCTTGTCTGGCGAGGGGCTTACTTTGATGGTGGGAAAGAAAGCTGGGTTTATTTTTGGTTTTATACTTTGTAGTTTGTTTTTTTTTTTTGTTTTATTTCTTTTCAAGGGGTCGAAAACTTTAGGATCGTGAAGCTGAAGTACACATTTTACAATTTTTCTTTTGTCCCCACTCCCTCACTCTCTCTCACTCTCTCTCACTCTCCCTCACTCTCTCTCACTCTCCCTCACTCTCACTCTCCCTCACTCTCACTCTCCCTCACTCACATACACATAGAACCTCATTAACCCCTTACTCTCTCTCTCTCTCTCTTTCTCTGCATACACTCTCTCTCTCCCTCTCTCTCTCTCTTTCTCGGCCTCATTAACCTCCTTACTCTCTTTGCAGACTATTTCTCTCTCTCTCTCTCTCTCTCTCTAATTCAATATATCTGTATGTTCTCGTATATATATATATATATATATATATATATGTGTGTGTAGAGAGAGAGAGAGAGAGAATGAAAGAAAGAAAGAGATAGACAGACATATGTCACTTTTATAAAAAAAATATGTAGAGAGACGTATAAATATGTCTATATATCACCCTGTTCTCATCTGTCTACCTCAATCTGTTCATATCTATATATTCAAGTGTATCCACAACTATCTGGTTCATTATATGAGTGTTTGTTATTTTGATAGATAGATAGATAGATAGATAGATAGATAGATAGATAGATAGATAGATAGATAGATAGATTTTGCGGTGGTTTGCAGTTTGCACATGTTCTAAAGTAATAATTAATAATATATATTAGTTGGTCTATTTTTATATTGAGCACTGCTTTAAATTAATACTTTGAACGTTGTAATTATTTTCTTCGTTCTTATCCATTTGAATATATATATATGTATGTATGTATGTATGTATGTATGTATGTATGTATGTATGTATACAGGTGGATTGTAAAGTAAATCCGCATTTTAAAACACTGATAATTTATAACTATTTATTCATTATAGTTTTTACAAGAAATATATATGAGAGATAAGCGTTTAGCATTAGGTTTTCTAAAATTCGATGTGTCCTAGATTTTGCTACCAGTGTCTCGAGCCGACCAGGATTCGCTTCAACTGTTTTGAAGATATGACTTCTTGAATTCTTCTAGTTCTTCCAAAGTCTTTGATTTGGTACAGTAGACCTGCTCCTTTAATTAACCCCAAAGAAAAAAAGTTACAGTGTGTTAAGTCAGGACACTTGACTCTCCACTCATACGGTCCACGACGCATCCATCTCCCGGAGGAGTGGTCATAACAAAATGTGAAGGAACGCAATCTTCCAGGAACAAATCTTCAACATTCTCCCAAGCACATTCTCACAGGCCAGATTCCATCTTGCAGTATAGTAAGGTACATTTTGGCATTCATGTTATCTCAAAAAAGAAATGTACCCACAATTCTGTCTGACGTCATTCCACACCATTCTTTGGGACGACTCTGCATTTTTTTTTTTTTCAGTAATAACAAGAGGATCTTTGCCTGCCCAATAGTGACAGTTGTAACGGTTCACAAACATACCGATGGGAAATACCGCTTCATCACGCTAGGATATTTTTAAAGAGACCTGACATATTTTAACTAAATTCTCTGCGAATGTCGCGGTCTTCGGCGGGAAATGATTGACCGTAGCACAGCTTTTTTTTTTTTTTTTTAATCATTTCACCCCGAACAAGGTAGAAATGCCACTGATGAGCGGGGGGCTACATAACTGTAAAAAGATTAATTAGAAAAGAATGGGGAGTACAAACTAGTTAGAAAGGAGCAAGAGAATGCAGGTGCGATGACATGCATAAGTGGAGAGAAAAGGGAAGGTTATACGGGGGTGGGGCATGCAATTTAAGCCCCCGCTTGAACACCCTTCCTATTCGTGCTGCTTGTTCAATGGGCTACGAGCAAATATTTTTGAACTGCTCGCACAATCTTCTGTCCGCTGGACCTGGAAATGCGACCACTTTTTCGAGTATCAGCTACAGACTCTGTAGTCATTAGTTTTGCATTAGAATTCTTGATTGTCTTTGCACATCTTCATCTCTAATACTCTCCCACCATCTTGGCACTCGAAAAACGGATTTTCAAATACTCATAACGTGCCGCTAGCTGGGCATTCACCCGCAGGGTAAGACGTTCAGATATGTTTGTAGGGCTTACGAATTTCAGAAAATATACAGTCCACCCACGTCTATTGAACAGGTTAATAAGCTCATCCCTTGTTCCCTGTTTAGGATATGGTTTCCGGCTTTCTCTTTTCCAATCTTCTCACTTTTTCAATTGGAGTAGATAGATCTATCTATCTCCCTGTTCACACTCCACCCACGTCTATTGACCAGATTAAGAGGCTCATCCCTTGTTCCCTGTTTAGGATGTGGTTTCCGGCTTTCTCTTTTCCAATCTTCTCACTTTGTTCTTTTTTTTTCTTCAATTGGAGGAGATAGATCTATCTATTGCCCGGTTCACACTCCACCCACGTCTATTGAACAGGTTAAGAGGCTCATCCTTTGTTCCCTGTTTAGGATGTGGTTTCCGGCTTTATCTTTTCCAGTCTTTTCACTATTACGTAGCCCCCTGCACATCAGTGGCGTTACCGCCTTGCTCGGGGTGATACGATAAAAAAAAAGTCACTTTTCTCTCTGTCCCATAAAGTTATGTCGTTCTATATCAGATAGATCACTAAGAAGATGGAAAAAATATCATTCGCTGTCATAAATCTTTGTAACTCTGTTGCTTTCACAACGACAAATTTCACATCCTCTCTGTACCACTGAGAGATATCACTCTATCTACCGCATATAATCTCTCTCTCTCTCTCTCTCTCTCTCTCTCTCTCTCTCTTTACAGGTGCTGCCACCATGAACGTCTCACTTAACAAGATATTTTCTTTTCTTTTCTTTGAACTTTTCAAATCTTCCTGTAGGCAGAAATAGAATAATGAAAACTATCGGATTCATTTAGACGAACATCACTGCTTTCGTCTTTGAGTGATTCAATAGTTAGGCAAAAGTTAGGCAAAAGTTAGGCAATAGTTAGGCAAAAGACTTCTTGTCCAGATGGTGCTAAAGTCGCAATGATATTTTCACAAAAATTCTTGGACAACAAAATAACAAACTGATTCCACAAAGTACATACGTTATCATCAATTTAGCGACTTAACAAAACAAAATAAAATAAATACAAATGTTTCTAATTCTGTTTTAATAAATTCCTTTAGTTACATTGATGGAAGGAGTCCGTAAAATTTGTTGCATCAGTATTCGGTCATTAAAATATTTCCCTAATTTTTCTTGACATTCAGTCAGTTAAGTGACATACATGATACACGCTTTGGGCTATCATGTCTTGAAAGAGACATGACTGATTGGGCAGAAGATTATCTCGCAGTAGGTTGCCATTGCTTTCTGCGGTAGACTGGTTGCCAGCCAACGTTATAGAATCCAATCTGTCCTGTTATTTAACCCATAACTGGAGAGAAGAGTCGGATTAATAACTTTCCCAAGGGTATTTGTGCGTAAGTTAATGCAAGGAATTCAATTAAAATTTCTTACATTCACTTACTGTTGTGGGGCGTTACACACTTAACTATGGACTCTTCCTACCAGTATATTAACTGAGAGTTAATCACTCTTGTCACTTCAGTTCAGCTCAGCACAGTCTGTCTGTCTGTCTCTCAGTCACTAGTAAGCCAAGATTGTGTTTACTCTGTTCTCTTGTATCTATTTTTGACTTAATATATGTTAGCCATATCACCGTGTTTCGAGTTATCATTTAGTGGCTCCATCACCGGTCCACATCACTTACCCAATCTGTCTTGATATTTAACTCATAGCTAGTTGAAGGATAGACAGATTTTTACCTTTCTCAAGGGTATTTGCGCGTATGAGAACGCAAAGAATTCAACAGGAAAACAACGACTTGAATAAAAAAAAATTATTATGATGATCAAAATTTTAAAAAATGATTAAAACAATTCTTGTAAAAATTCATTACTCATCAATTTTTTCTTAAGTCAATAATGTCTATCATAACTTTTATACATGAAATCAATTAAGAGCTTAAAATAATGTCGATTAATAATACCAGACAATATATTATTTTTATTGGATTTTTTATTTTACGATTCAGCCCAGATTTTCTGTAACTGAGGATTTTGTTTGAGAAAAAACAAATCATGATTTTAATTCTACAAGGAATCCTTATAACTAATATAAATGTTGAGCGATATGAAAAAAAAAAAAAGAATTTCTCGAAATCGGGGAAAAAAGATGTCAAAAAAACATTTTTAAAAAGATTTTATAAAAAAGAAAGATTTCAAAAATAATTTCATTCATTTGTGAATAATTCTTGAAAGTTATATCAATAGTCTTCAATTATCTTATTTGCAAGGATTTTTCTAATTAGTTTGTTTTGCACAGCAAAAAGACCCTAAAATTTATTAATAACATCAATGTTTTTTGCCGATAAAACTTTCTTTTATTAAATTTGGGGTATTTTCTTTATCATGTATGAACATCGTGTGTGTGTGTGTGTGTGTGTGTGTGTGTGTGTGTGTGTGTGTGTGTGTGTGTTATTAAATATCACCGACAAGGTATGTCTGTTTAAGTATTTATTCTCTTTTTCCAATTTTCAAATAATTTGTTGCCTTTCCTGCTGATCAAAATTAATTTTGTTCTATTTTTGTTAAAAGATGTTTCGTATGAAGACGTGGGTGGCAGGAAACCATTTTTCTCAGCCTTTGAGAAAAGTGTGTTGAAAGGAAACTAGTCAAACAAGTAACATAATAAAGGAGAGGGCGATGAAGCGAATGTACCTTATTACATATGAGAAAGCCAAGCAAAATCAGTTAAATTTTGGGCTGATAACGAGGTATATTTATTACATCATTTTTCCTCCCAGGGTATCTTAAAGTAGACGGTTGGTTTATGAATGTAATAAGTTTTCATTATGAGAAAATGTAGAATGGATAAAGTTTCATCTTAAACTTGTATAGGTTAAGATTGTAGTGTTCAGGGAGGGTTCCTCTCGGAAATCTGTCCAGTAATCTCACTTAGGAAGAAGATGTCTCAATGGAACTTCCTCTTGACCTTGAGATACGAAGGAAATGAATTTGGTTCATAGCGTACATGTGTTAGATTTAAGTAGTAAAGCTGTGAACTGGTAAAACTTGGAAATGTCACACGTAATGGAAGTTGCGATAGAATAGCGATAAGCTTGCGATGTTGCATTTGTGGGATAGAAGTTGAAGGATGTGAAATAATTCATGGCCTACAAGGCCGTGTAAACGCTTTCTGTCATGGCTGAAAAGAGAAGATTGTGCAGATTCTGCTCAGATATGACAGCAATGATCCGTTTTGGGTCTGATCTAACTTTAGTAAAAATGTCGAAGTTTCAGACAAAGAACAAGACCGATTGATTTATAACAAGAAAAATGATTTATTAAAAGCGAGGCTGATGACAAAAGGTATAGAAAAATAGACATTTTTTAAGGAAAAATATTATTACCATAACATGCTTTTGAGGAAAAACCAGCAATAGATTTTTAAATACAAAATAGAAGACATCTTCAGTTTTCTAAAATTAAGAAAAAAATGAAAATATAATTTTTCATCAAAATCTGACTAAATCAACCTTCTCACAATAACCGAATATTAAAAAAAAATTCTTAAAAATCCTACCTCTTTGGCATTAAATATCCCACAGAGGTTGATATGCCATTAAACAAAACTCAAACTCCTTTTAGTCTTATCGCTTGTCCACAGTCATTTGCATAGTCTCTAACACTAAACAAAATAACATTACATTGTGAACAATAGTCATCTTTTATTCAACAACCTAGAGTAATTAAGGCGTCCGTCGGGACGCCCCATAATATTCACACGCGTTTTCTTGGTGCTGTTTATATGTATTCTTCTAGGGTCTTTGGTTGAGTACATATTGAGACACAGAGCACTAAACTATGTACCCCTGAAGTTTCCATATGATTTGGAATAGTTAAGCCTCATCTATTGTCCAGTATGAAGGATCTTTGCATGACACCATTGCAGTTTAATGCCAAACTTAGTTTGTTATATTCTACCACTGACTACTTTCAACATTCCCCAAAACACTGGCAAGAGTGGCTTTGGTATATTACGCCTTGCCGAAGGCAATCCGAGATTTGGTCGCTACGGCATTGAATTAATAATTGTCCTTCTAACTTGGTTGCAAAGAACAGCTAGAGAGCTCTTCAACCCTGCCATTTAACCTAAATATTGGAAGTAGAAGAGATAGATTCATACTTTTCCCAAGGATATTTGCGTTTAACTGAATGTATTCGACTGGAGGTAAAACTAGACTCTTCGATTTATCGCTTCGAGTCGCCCATATTCTTTCTATTCAACCCATAATTTATAACCCTGTAGCCATTTTAATAGTTCTAACTTTAAGGACGATCACTCAACACCAGTCATAGACCCGTAAAATATATTCTTTCCGCCTATTTACATAAAAAACGGATTCAGTAATGTTTGTAAAAGGTATAACAAACGATAGTTGTGAATTTGGGTTGGCAAAAATAAAATTTGGAACAAATAAAATTGATATAAAACCGAATGTAAGCATTTTCACTGAACTTAGGATCAGAGAATTGATATAGGCCAGTAAGTTCAGAGTTAAATCCAATCGAACTGACATCATGGGTTTCATTCCAATTTCTTGTGAGTTCGCATAAAGCTGAAAACTATGCTTATTTAATAAACAACAGAATGGGAAACTGGATGCTTCTTAAAATGCGTTTCTCTGCTCTAATGCTCATATAATCTCGTGGTTAATGGTTAATGATATTGTAAAGAAAACACTAGAACAAAAGATGAGTGAAGTCAAGGCACATGGATTCATAATACAATAATAGCGAATACTGTAGTTCTGTGCTGCAATGCGTATAACTCAACGCTACGTATTTGCGACCCACTTTGCGACCACAGTTCCTATGAGCAGACGATCAAATCTACTGATAGCAAATCGACGAGTCTACGTTCAAAAAATAGTGTAGAGAATTTCGGTTGTCTTTCTACACAGCACTGTTGCATTCTAAGATTTTACAACAGCTCTGAGTGCTGTAAGCAATGGATGTGCATTGTGCAAAGTTGGAATGACCCGATCAAGGGCATT
>JBBBDQ010000264.1:4172500-4205000 GCA_037127315.1 Ascarosepion bandense
AACTTTTGACTTTCACCCTTCAGGCGATTTGCAATAACTGATTTTACCGGTACTTCTTTTTTTTTCTTAAGAACGCTCACGTAACGGGGATTTTTTTTTAATGCTCACGTAACGGGGAATCCATACAACCATGGAAGAAAACGTTATAATTTCTTCTAATTTTAAAAATTACGAATTCAAAAATTCTCCGTTACATGAGCGTTCAAAAAAATCCGTTATGTAAACGTTCTTAAAGAAAAAAAGGAAACGATAAAAAAAAAACGGTAAAATCACTTATTGCAAATGGCCTGAAGACACCACATGGTAGAAACGTAGGTCGGGTAATAACTCGTTTACAAATGAAGAATATATATATAACTCAGAGGTAGAATCGCCCACTGACGCCAATTCGGTCGGGTTTCAAACCTGGGTAAAAAGCAATGGGCTGTCTAACCGTACTGATGAGCTGTAATACAGCGAAACAGATCTGTCTGTGGATGACTATATATATATATATAATAACAATGACACTGACCTGTAACGATTAATGTGAGTTTTCATGAAATGTAAAGTATAGGACCTCAAATTGTGCTGTAAATGAAAACAAAGAAAACATGATTCCAATATTTTTGCGTCGAGTGAGAGTTAAACTCTTAGATAAATGCTAAATATATTCCATTTCTATTAATATTTAAAATGCCATAATATTATATAGAAGGATGTGCGTTGTGGTGCAGTGGATATCGGCCCAGAACGAGAAATCGGACAGCCGAGTTCGAATTCCCGATGAATTCGTTGCATTCACACAAATACCCTTGGGAAAGGTATTAATCTATCGTTTCTTACTCCAGCTATGGATCAAATAGCAAGACATATTGGTTTCTATAGCCTTGGTTGACAACCAGTCTAGCACAATGGCAACCTACTACTAGAAAATATTCTGCTCAGTCAGTCATGTCTCTTTCAAGACATGATCGTCCAAGAGTGTATCACGTATGGCACTTAACTTACTGACTGTATACAATCGCTTTCTCAGATAAACAGCTGCGAACGAATGAAGCCTGTAAGTAATACTAGGACATTTTTAATATCGTGGACTGGCGCTACACAATCACAAAGAACTGTATTAAATGACATCTACATCTCTTGAGTACTTTCAACGAATAAAATGTAAGCAAAAATAATATAATGATTAATAAAGTATTCAAAACTGTAGGATATTCAGGGAAACCACTCCACTTTCTTTCTCAAGTATTCATTTTAATTCTTAGATAGTTTATAATCATATCATCCCAAGCAAGGTGATAATGCCACTAAGACGCAAGGGACTACTGGAAGGGAACGAGAATGATAAGAATTTGCTGTAAAAAATCAGAAACTCACTTCTAAACAAGAAACAAGAGATAAACATCGATACCTGTTCAATTGACGGGAGAGGAATGTGAACCTATTTACTCCTATTATATATATATATATATATATATATATATATATATATATATATATATTCGGTCGGGTTCCAAGCCTGGGTTGAAAGCAATCGGATATCTAACCGTACTGATGAGCTGTGATACAGCGAAACAGATCTGTCTACGGATGACTATATATATATATATATCAGCATGCATTGCAAATCTACGGGTCTGCAATCCACCTTTTGTTGACATCCGCCGCTACGCGTGTCCTCTGATTATATGTTGCGTATATACATGCTTATGTATGAATATGTGTGTGTGTTCGCCGAACTGATGTATTTTTTCTTAAATTTTCTCTTTTAAGGGAGCGACCGTTATTTTTATTGTTTGTTTTTTTTTTTTAGGGCTTTGTGAAGGATTCGTGTAAAATCCTTTGTAAAATAAAGACGGAAGCTGATGATGGTTCGCCTGAAAAAGGCCTTCACCTCCGATTTACCATGAAATAGCGTGTCTGCCTTAATTTTTCTTAGATATACATATATATATATATTAATCATTTCACCCCAAGCAAGGCAGTTTCACTGTCACTGTTGCGCCGGGGGTTACATAGGGGAAACTGATGCGAAAGAGGGGATAGTTATAGGGGAAGTCAGGAGGAGGGTAATAGACGGATGAGAATACCGGTGTAATGGGGGTGGAGTGGATGAAAAAAAGAACTTGAGAGAAAGGATGTGAGTTAGTGAGATAGGAGATGTCTATTGACCTTACATTTAAATTCCTGGAGATTGTAGCTGTCGGGGAAGCAAGTATATAGAAAGGAAATATATATATATATATATATATATATATATATATATATATTTCCCTTCAATATACTCCTGTAATAGGAGAGTTGTCCGTTAGAAAACGATCGTAATGTTGAAGTAAGGAGATTGTTGAATCTTAATTAAATTGGCCTTGTGTCAAACATAAGCGAATTCACTACAACTTAAGATTATCAGAATCATCAGAAGGTTGAGAATTGGAAGTATAAAAGTGTTTTGTTTGTATGTTAAAGTAGAATTTTATTAATAGAACAGAATAACATCAATTTGTACGAATTAAATTTTCAAAGAGAAAATATAGTACGTAGTTAAGTAAGTTCAGAGTTCTACTTGTAAGTAACAAAATGCGTTTATTAACAGGTTACTAATAAAGTCTGTGTTCCTTTCCTTTTTTATGGCCGGCGCGAAAGTGAAAAAGAAGGTAAGGCAATTAAGGAAAATTGTTCGTATGGAAGTTAATTTTAGGAGTCAGTTGAAGTGCCTTATTGTTGTTGTTGTTGTTGTTGTCGTCATTGGTGGTGATGTTCTTCTTTGTTGACGTCGAGAATGGTGAGAAGGAAGAAGACGAGATAAAGAAAAATTGCACACGAGAAGGAGAAGGAGAACGAATGTGTGACGGGTCCTTATGTCCGGGTCAGTGGCTTGAAGTTTCTTTTGTCACATCTTGGCGGTGTCTTAATCTCGCTTCTGTCTCTCTGATTCGACTTTCTTTCTGTTTTTATAGTCAAATAATTTTTCATATCGGATTGTTAAATTCTCTCTCAGTTTTGCAAATCGATTTCTTTCATTGGTTAGAAAATTAATTTAATAACGGATCGTGAAATCAGTACGGGGTCAATCCTTTTTCTGGTAGTCAAAAATGTCACACAAGATTGTTAAATTTGTAAAAAGTGAAGAAAATTGAGTTAATTTTAAATTCCGTATTCACCACAATGTAAAACTCAACGTTGTACTATCTTCGTACGCACCTACCTACTGATAATTCGCTATATATTAGATAGCGGCCCAAATCCTGGATTTAAGAGACGGTTGGCAATTAGCTAATCAAAATGTAAACCCGTACAGTTGAAGAGGTCATTAAGTACTGAAAAAAATCAAAACTTTCAATATGGTGAAACCAAACACATTGCTATATTATAATCTTTTTTTCAGAGCAAGAGATACTAGAATTCGACTTAACAAGTGGTTCTGCAAAAATAATAATTTTCCCTTCTCCGCTTCCTGTTTTGTCATCCATTTTGTCTTACGAAGTGTCATGGGGAGCGTTTCCGTTTTATGCGTTTACTGGAACACTTTCTCTTATTCCGATTCCAGCTTGCCACACCCGTCAAAATTTCACCCCAGCCCTATTAGTAGTGAATTTTGCTAATCGGCAAAAATGATTGCCACTTTGGTTAGGCGAGGAGGAGAATAGTCAAAATTGAAATCGAATCGTCAAAAGGCGCTCAAGACTTAGTTTAGATACAAATAAGCGGTTCTTCTAGGCTGGCTGTCAGCCAAGGCTAGAAAGCATCCTTATTATTTTACCAATAATTAGGAAAATAAATATTTTAAACCCTTCCCCACTGGCAATAGTATAAATTGGAAACAAACAGCTTCATCCTGGATTAGAACTCGCCTTGCTAATTCCACACGAATGACATTATTTCTCATGCTAATATTGTACCCGTACCGCCAAAAATGACGACGATTTTTAGAAATTTTTTATTTTCAAATGTAATGCTATGAAAGTATTTAAATAATCTGAGATTACATAAATCCAGAATTTACAACAACTAGAGGCCCATGAACCATTTAATTAATCTGCTTCCTTACGACTACGTTTCTTAGTCTGTAGTCTTATTTGTTCAAGCCTTTTTTATGAGGTACTCAGATACCTTTGTCTTCGAAGTGATCGTCTTGCTTTCTCCTAAGATATGCTTTGTCGTCGTCGTCGTTCTCGTGCTTATCTTCTTTGTCTTTCGAGATTTGTCTCCCTTTTTTGCTAATATTATATGGAACCCATAATTTCTTAACAAGAAAAATATTGAGCAAAAAGTGATTTGTATAATTCCAACAGTAATCAATAAATCATAGATACCATTAACTCTCCAAAAAGATATAAATATAATTTTTTTCGCAACAAAGATTTATCAAAATCTATTATTTATCTGACGTTTTTACTCTACCAAAAGAATTTTTGGCAAGCTGATGAAAGATGGGAACAATTTTCTTCTTCTTCTTCTTCTTCTTCTTCTTCTTCTTCTTCTTCTTCTTCTTCTATGTGTCTTGTCCTTTCAGGGTGTAGGCGATCATGGCCTTCCACGTCTCCCTATCCCTGGTTGCTCTTAGCACGCTTTCTCCTGTAACATCTTGCAGCCCCCATTCTGTCATCTACCTGCTAAGGTCCTTCAAATATGTTATCCGCTGCTTTCCTCTGTCTCCTTTTCGCTCTATTTGGCCTGTTAGTATCAGGTTCTCCAAGCCCTTCTTCCTCATTGCATGTCCCAGGAACTTCAGTTGTCTCTTCCTGATGCTCAATAATATTTTCCTTTTCGTTTCCATTCTTTCCAACACCTCATCATGACTCACATGCTCGGTTGACGATATCCGCAGCATCCTTCTGTAGAACCACATTTCAGCTACTTCAAGTTTTCCCTTAATCTTTGTTGATATTGTCGAACATTCGCTACCATATTGAAGAACTGACATCACATAGCAATCTAGTACTGTCTTCTTTGTTTCTAGTGAAAGTTTCCTGTGTCTGAATCCTTTACTCAGCTTCTGGAACGCATCCTTCGCCATGTCAATTCGCCTTTGGATTTCTGTGTCGAAAGAGAGATCACGTATTTTAGAGCCAGATGGATTTGAATCCTAGACCAGAAGCAAAGTCTCGGCTTTTCTTATTAATGCTCATCAATGTCATTTGTAATTGCCAATTGCCACTTTCAGTTCCGTTGATTTGGAGGGCTATTTTTTTAGCATAGCAATTTATAGTGACGAATAAAAGTCGGTTCGACACTAAACTCGCCATTTCGCTGACGTAATAATTTCGATCCTGTTTTGAGAAAAGCTTTACTGAAAATGTCGGCTCGTTTTCACCATCCAAGAGTGTTCGATCCTTACTATAGCTTTGTTAGACGCTGGATAAATCTACTTTAAGTGTCTGTTGCAGGTTAGGAAACTTAACATGCAGAGCCTAACACGCAACTAAAACAGGTGTGCGTTGTGGTGCAGTGGATATCGACTCGGAACGACAAATCGGTGTACCGAGTTCGAATTTCAGTTGAATTCCTTGCATTCACTTACGCACAAATACCCTTGGAAAAGTATTAATCTGTCTCTTTCCCTTCAGTTATGGATCAAATAATAGGACAGATTGAGTTCTATAGCCTTGGTTGGCAACCAGTCTGCCGCAGAAAGCAATGGCCACCTACTGCGGGATAATTCTCTGCCCATTCAGTCATGTCTCTTTCGAGACATGATGGAACCAAACATGTATCACGTATAGCAATTAACTGACTGACTGAATATAAAAGTTGGAATAATGATTAAGGTTTCTACTCGTCATAAAGTGGGGGATCAGTTTATTACTTCATAATAATAGGAAACTGATCCCCCACTAATTACTACATAATAATATAATACATTTCTTTCCCCTCTACCTATGAGTCAAATAACAGGATTTATAGCCTTGGTTGGTAACCGGTCTACCGCAGAAAACAGTTGCAACCTACTGCGGGAAAATCTTCTGCCTCGTCAGTCGTGTCTTGAAAGAGACATGATGGAACCAAACATGTATCACGTATAGCATTTAACTGACTGCCTGAATATAATAGTTAGAATCATGATTACGGCTTCTACTTGTCATAAAGTGGGGGATCGGTTTTCTATTGTTTTGAGGTAATAAACTGACCCACCTACTAACTGCTATATAATACATATAATACATCTCTTCTCCCTCCAGTTATGGGTTAAATATTAGGACAGATTGGATTCTATAGCCTTGGCTGCCAACCAGTCTACCTCAGAAAGCAATGGCAACCTGCTTCGGGATAATCTTCTGTCCAGTCAGTAATGTCTCTTTCGAAACATGATCGCCCAAATCGTGTATCAAGTATAGCACTTGATTGATAAGCTAGTAAAACCCCACTAATGTTTTCGAGAGGCATCTCACGGCAAGATTGCAATGAGCTAGTCTTGCAGACTAATTTATTAGCGTAGTGATTAAGATCCTCACTAGGTGACTCATTACTATAGATTCTACATGAAGCTAGACTTTATATAAAATAATTATATTAGAACAGCGATGAGGCTGAAATAACAATTTCTGTTTTCTTTTTCCCTACTCTCTTGCTATCTTTCTCACATTCTTTCTTTTCCTCTCTTTTCTCTTTCATTCTCGATCTATCTCTTTTTCTGTCTGATTTCTCTCTCTTTATATTTTTGTTTATTTGTCTCTCTCTCTCTCTCTCTCTCTCTCTCTCTCTCTCTCTCTCTCTCTTCCTATTATCTGTCTTTCTTTCTCAGGCTTACGCCCATATCACGTTGAATACACCGATTCTCGCTCGATCACCGAAGTTAAGCAACGTTGAACCTGGTCAGTACTTAGATGGGTGACCGCTTGGGAATACCAGGTGCTGTAAGCGTTTATTGGCTTACGGCCATATCACGTTGAATACACCGATTCTCGCTCGATCACCGAAGTTAAGCAACGTTGAGCTTGGTCAATACTTAGATGGGTGACCGCTTGGGAATACCAGGTGCTGTAAGCGTTTAGTGACGGATGTGCGTTGAGGTGCAGTGGATATGAGCTCGGAAAGAGAAATCGGTGAGCCGAGTTCGAATTCTAGTTGAATACCCTGCATTCACTTAAGCACTGGTACCCTTGGGAAAGGTATTATTTCATCCCTTCCCTCCAGTTATGTGTTAAATAACAAGGGTAAAACTTGGGGACCCTGCTCTTAAAAACAAATCCCAATGAATCTTGATACTTGAAAAGGAAAAAGTATTACTAGACACAAAAACTTATATAAAAACAACAATAAATTGTTGAAAGAAAAAGGTATTACCAGCAATAAATAAATTTAGTTGGCAATAAATGACCCGCCGAGGTTGATATGCCATCAAAACAAAACCACCAACCAACAACTTTCTTTCTCAATTCATCGTTTTCTCTTTCTTTCTTTATCTATCTCTCTTTCTAGTCTTTCTCCTTTCTATCTTTACATCTCTCTCTCTCTCTCTCTCTCTCTCTCTCTTTATCTTTTGTGACATAATGTCTGAAGAACCAACTTAGAGACAAATTTGAGTCAAAAGAAATAAGACATCGACAATAAAATGATTAAAAATGATAACTAGCGATTATCAGTCCATCTTTATTTTGATGTCTGACGCAGCACATTCGACTTTACTTAATTTCTATCCATTTTCTTTTGTGCCATACGAAGCTAGATCCTGGGTATGACTGTAAACTGCATCCGGCAGCAAGGCCTCTGATTGAAAAGTTGTGAGGAGCATGGAAACACCTCTTAATTGCTGTTGTTCCCATATCCACCCTGATACGGAGTGATAGCACTTGTTAGGGTCCCAGCTATGGGTAAATAATTACCCTGCCTCTAACTGGGGTTAAAACATTATGAAAGTAAAACCTCGATTTTAATAGAAAAGTATACATTTTTGAAGAAAAAATAAATTATTACCAGTAATACATTTTTAATACAAAACTAGAAGAAATTTTCAGTTTTCTAAAATAAAAAAAAATAATGTTTTCATCAAAATCTGTCTAAATCAACTTACTCAATATAACTGAACATTAAAAAAATACATTAAAACCCTATCTTTTTGGGACTAAATAACCCACAGTGGTTGATATGCCGTTAAACAAAACTCAAACTCATACATACTAAGCTAAGCTTCTTAACTATCATCGTGGTATTCATTCGTTTACTTTGGTGAAAGTCGCCATCTTTGATTAGTTTTCTTAGTCAAAACGTTGTTTAGTGGATTGTTGATTTCTGTTGTCGTAGTTTGGCTTCTTTTTTTTTTATTTTGTTTTTAATTATTTTCCTTTTCTTCTTTTCCCATTTCTTTTTCATTATTACATACTTGCTTCATTTGTTAATGTACTTGATTCCTCCAGGAATGTATACCATTGTTTCTGTCGGGTAATACGACACTTTTAATCCATCAGCACGGCCGGTGTCCCGTTCCACATAGTTACGTAACATAATGAAGTTTACAATATAAGTTACTAGAGACAGGCCGTTTAAATTTACCATTGTATCTCTTTTTTAGCCTCCTTTTCTTTCTTTCTTTTTTAGCTTGTTTCTATCTCCCTCTCTTTCTTTCTTTCTTTCTTTCTATTCTCTTTTTCTTTTTTCGTCTCTTCTTTCTAATTATTTCTCTTTCTTTCTTTCTATCATTATTTATTTATTTATTTATTCCATCTTTTGTATTTTTCATTCTTTCTTTATATTTCATTCTTTCTTTATCTTTTCTTTCTTTCTTTACGATTTTCTCTTTCTTTCTTTTTTCTCTTTTTGACGGATTTTTCTATCTCTCTTTCCTTCTGTTCTGTGTCTCTTTCTCTTCCATTCTATTTATCGATCTTTCTGTCTTTCTTCCTTTCTTTCCTTCTTTTCTGACTCTCTTTCCTTTCTATTCACCTTTTCTCTCTTTCTTTCTCTCTGTGCTCCTGTTTGATTTATATCTCTTTTTATTTCTTTCTTCTTTTTTCTTTTTTTCCTATTCTCTTTCTTCCCTCTCCCTCTTTCTTTTCTCTCTCTCTCTCTCTCTCTCTCTCTTGTTTTTGATATTATGTCAGACGAACCAACTTAGAGTGCCAAATTTGAGTCAGGCTAAACAACAAAATTAATGGAATGAAATCAACAAAAATATCCATTTGGTCAGATTTTCATCTGTCTAATTTTCCTGGTCAAACAATCCTATTATGATATGAGATGTTATATGATATTACGATTTCTTTTCTCATTCAACAGATATTTATACATGAGACGGTATATCGGTTTTCGTTATAGAAAATGGAATTGGTGAACGAAGTTCAAATTCCGGTTGTGGTTATACTAATTTCCATCGCAAAAGCAGGAATTCATTTCTCCCAATATTTCAATTATACTCTCTATCTTAACCCCTCACCTATAGGCAAAATAAAAGGCTACCCAGCGCATTTCTGCTTTGTAGGACAATCCGTCAAAGAGAAGTACGTTCTGACAAAAATCCACAACGCGATAATTGGTTTGCTGTCTGAGATTGTTAAACGATAGAAAAGGGGTAACTCGAGGTGTGTGTGAGCTTGACTCTATCTTAAACAATCAATCAGGACAAACGAATTATACGATGTCTGCCTGAAATGTAACGGTACTGGTTGTGATGTGTGAGCTGTGAGTAAAATAAGGATAAGCGGATTGAGTTGTCACCCAACACAGTATTTTGAGAGTATATCGCTGTATTCTTTCTTCAACCACTGCATTTTCTTCCATATGCTTTTGTGGTATAGCGAATTGTGGCTACTTCACCAGTGCAATGCAACTGCTCAGAAATCTGTGAGCATCCGGCAATTCCTGACCGAGAAAAACCTCGCCATACTGAAACAACCTCTATATTCACCTGATCTAGCCTCTTCAAGGGAATAATCAAAGTGGAACCTGCTTTGAAGGCGTGCAGACGTAGCTGTAAAGACGTAGCAGGGGGGGGGGGTTAATCAAAGAAGAATCCAAGAATCCAGTGCATAGAAGCCTGGCAGAGAAGATTGAAAAATCTGCATTAGACTACAGATATATATATATATATATATATATATATATATATATATATATATATATATAAAGAGATTTGTACAGACGGATTACTTTGACGGGAAAACTATGTAGTTTGTTATGTGGAATTGAAATGAATTGTGTTACGAAGACACATGATTTACGATTCTACACGGCGCTCGTTCATCTTACCATCTTCGTGTTCGTGAGGCTATACTTAAAGATCCACCAGCCCAGTCTGTGCAGACAATAGGAGCACTTTTGTCGGGGGGCTTGTGAGTCCCTTTTTGATTTTTGTTTAAAACTATTGTGGAACTTGATGTTTACACACCCATTACATTTTTTATTATTTTTATAATTAAAATTTGTTTTTAATCGAGTTCCAACTTCCCTTCTCAAACGTTATATTACTGTGTCCCTGATTGTTATTTGAGCTTTGCCAATATACACCTTTGATAATGTGTTGGCTGAAAGGTTCCTAAGGCGTAAGGTGTACTATGGCGTCTACTTTGTTCAAATCTATATGTTTCTTCTGTGGATACAAATCTCTTTTTGTATATATATATATATATATATATATATATATATATATATATATATATATTACGGAAAATCCCGAAGATTAACGGAATGGTTTAACAACTAACACATTGAAATTATTTGTTTGAACATTATTTTTAATCGATACTTGATGTGAGTAGATAATCTGTTTTTAATAAAACATGATATTATAATGACACATTTTCGTAACAAAATTTCTAGTAAATAATCAGGCCGGTAGAAACAAATATACTATTTGAGTAAATAAATTATAAACGCAAATTCTACTCCACCAGCTTCTTTTCTCGCACTTCCCGCATGTGGAATTCCCTTCCATTTACCTGCTTTCCCGACAGCTATAATCTCCATGAATTTAAATGTAAAGTCAATAGTCATTTCCTATTTCACTAACCTGCATCCTCTCTCTCATGCTCCTTTCCTTGTCCACTCCACTTTCATTAGTAATCTCATCCTTCTCTTACCCACTTCCTGACAATCCTTATAACCTGTCACTCTTTCTCATAACTTTCCTTATATGTAACCCTCTGCAAAACAGTGACAATAAAATGCTTTTCTTGGGGCGATATTATTAAAAACAAAACAGATTATCTCCTCAAATATGAGTATCAATTAAAAATAAAGTTCAAACATATATATATATATATAGATATATATAACATAGGCTGTTGTCCTCATCTTTATTGTCAGATACACGACGTTTCGAACGTTGTAAGCTCCGACTTTTTTCAGATGACTCGAATTTTGAACCGAATAATTTTTTTGATCACTGGGCAAGATTGCTCTCATTCCATGATTCATGCCACTTCCGGATACATATATATATATTTGCTTTTTATATTCTAGAAACCTAGGTCGCGTAATAACTCGTTTACAAATGAAGAATATATATATATATATATATATATATATATATATATATATATATATATATATATTGTAACAAAGTTGTGGAACTCGTAGGTTTTTTAACCTGCTGTTCATGCATTTACTTTCATAAAGAGTGCTCGATACAAATGTAGAGCGTTATATTGTAATAGTTGTTACAATGGTTTATAAATTCATAGTATCACTACACAAAATTTTCGCGTTTCGAAGCTACTTTACGTGCTTCTCATCGGGTGACGAAGTTAAAATGAAAATTAAATGGTGAAAACGGTTTATTTGTGGTGATATGATGTTTAAGTGAAAGTGGTGTTGGGAGCTTATTCTGATTCTGTCGGCCGTATTGTAGTCTTAGACATATGGGTTAGGATAGGTGGCTTAGTTTAAGATAGGTTTCTTATTTATTTTATCAAGAAGATAAAAAAATGGTGATTAGTGTTGCATTTATTGTTATTTTGTAATTGTAGGTGGCAGAAGAAAATAAACTATGAGCATAGTACATACGGTTGCATAAAACGGTGGGACCTACTTGCCAATCTAGTAGCACGCTTAAATTCATGCGGGGAGATAGAAAGGAGGCGAGCTTATCAGAACACTTCTTATGAAAATATCTGTAGGAAAAACAGAGGAAAGCTACGTCACGTCGGTAAGAAAGTGACTAAAGTAGAGATTCTATGTCAGTATTGATCAAATTATATATATATATATATATATATATATTAAATAAAATGCAAACATTGTGTCTGCTTATTTTTAATAAAATCCGTTCATACTCACGGATAATCTTTCGCGTTTATAATTGGAAGGTGTCAGAAATGAACTGTAACGTTGACATGTTATTGTATTCATTTCTCGAGGTGATATTCATAAAACCAATGAAGCCGTCAATTAATAGAATACTGTACTAATGTTCTAAAATGTTTGTAAAAAGAATAGTTTTTCATACTTTAACACGTGCATGACCATGACATTACAACATATTTAAAAATTCTCATTTGGATAATTTTCACGTTCTAATGAATGCTAAGCAATTTGTCAATCATTATATTTGAAGCAGAAAAAAATTCACAGTAATTTTTAGCAACATAGTTTTGCGGTTATTTTTTGTTACCATAACTCACACCCCCGAAAATGATCTCGGAAAGAGATTGAAAGTACTTGGGTACCTTGAGAAATGAATGATAATAACATCTTGTGCAATATATATATATATATATATATATATATATATATATATATATATATATAATAACAAAGGAATAAGCGGAATTTTGATGACATTTTATACAATAAAAACTAAAATAAACAACCGATTTCGTCCCAGACATCCTCCTAGTTTAATTCCTGGGAAATTTATTCTTAGAAATTAAAAAAAATTTCTAATGAGAGGGGGGAGAGAAAAATAATTTTAAAATAAAATATGCAAAAGAACTAAAGTCCAACCACATTCAAACCCATCAAGCAATATCTCTGTTTAAAGAGAGAAAGCTTGAGAGATTTTAATTAAATGGGCTCCAGAGCTTTTAGATGATATAGGGATTGCGACTTGGATATTAAAAAGAACAGTTTGCACTCAATCTAGCAACACATTCTCTGCCATTTATAGCACGTTGTGCTATAGATGACCCGGATGTATTTACTAGTTGACTACTATTTGCGGACGGATTTAAAATTCTGGCGGGTAAACGCTGTTTAATTCTAAAATATAAACGCTGAGATGTTCTACCTATGTAGTTTATATAACAATAATAATAAGTTAACATAGATATATATTTCAAACATACGCACCGTAATGGGGGCGCTAGAGGGTGTCGTCAGTGATGTCATCGCGAGGATCACTAGGGGGTTTCGGGTCTTTCAACATCATACCCCCCTCACCGCGCCGACCCGTCCAGAGATGATCAGTTTCTGGCCCACCCTCGATAAGCGCTTTCAGACACTGGAAAATTACGTTTAGGCCCGATACGAACCCTTGCAAATGCTTCTGATTGGCGACAGTCAGAGCCACTTTTCCATTTAGAGGCGAACCGTACATGAGCTCGTCCGATATATATATGTTAAGTTGTAATGATGCTTAGTGCTAATATTGCTGTTTTTTAAGTGGTTTACTAGTAAAATGGCATTTTTGGCAAGCACATTTCTGTCATAAAGTGTTCCATATCGAGATAAAAATAGGGCGTTTATAGAAACTACGTAGAGAAGTTTGTCACTTAACTGAGCAGAGTTATGCCAACTTAGAAGTTTCGTTAAGCCGTTATTCTTAGAAAACAAAATCACTGAAGAGTGAAGACATCACAGTAATTCCTCCACGGAACTTCGAAGTTAAGCGACAAACAACTCTACATTTATTACATCTATCTATCTATCTATCTATCTATCTATCTATCTATCTATCTATCTATCTATCTATCTATCACAGTCTTTCACACTATCTATCTATCTATCTATCTATCTATCTATCTTATAGATAGATAGATAGATAGATAGATAGATAGATAGATAGATAGATAGATAGATAGAGAAAAGACTGGGATATATATATATATATACATAGGAACAGACTAGATAGATAGATAGATAGATAGATAGATAGATAGATAGATAGATAGATAGATAGATAGATAGATAGATAAAAGACAGGGATATATATATATACATAGGAACAGACTAGATAGATAGATAGATAGATAGATAGATAGATAGATAGATAGATAGATAAAGAAAAGACTGGGATATATATATACATAGGAACAGACAGGATAGATAGATAGATAGATAGATAGATAGATAGATAGATAGATAGATAGATAGATAGATAGATAGATAGATAGATAGATAGATAGATTTTATTTTGCAAAATAACTACCTCGGGCGATAGAATAAATACAATTTGCATAATTTATTTAATGAGTATTTTTAACAATTTCCGCGGACCTCATCTCATCTGTTTGCGGAAATGAATAATAGTTCGGTGTGGCGTGTTATTACATTAATTTCTAAGCATGTAGTTTTTAAAACTATACAGACTTCTTTACTTGTTTGTTGATCTATCTATCTATCTATCTATCTATCTATCTATCTATCTATCTATCTATCTATCTATCTATCTCAGTCTGTTCACTATCTATCTATCTATCTATCTATCTTAATCTCTTCACATCTTTCTATCAATCAACCTCAGTCAGTTCATTATCTATCTATCTATCTATCTATCTATCTATCTATCTATCTATCTATCTTAATCTCTTCACATCTTTCTATCAATCAACCTCAGTCAGTTCATTATCTATCTATCTATCTATCTATCTATCTATCTATCTATCTATCTATCTATCTATCTCAGTCTGTTCACTATCTATCTATCTATCTATCTATCTATCTATCTATCTATCTTTCTATCTATCTATCTATCTATCTATAGGGTTTTCAACTAGCGAAAATGACAAAGCACATATGAATCATTCTAACTCATACTAAATTAAAACTTGATATTTACTTATGTAAATTTATTTGTTTAAACATTATCTTTAATGAATACTCGTATTTGAGTGGATAGTTTATATATATATATATATATATATATATATATATATATATATATATATATATGTAATGAGGAAGGAGTGTTTGAAAAATTTAATACTCACAGAGGGAAAGTGAGGCAATGGAAAGCAACGTGATACATATTTGCTGGTCTTAAGCAAATGCATGGTAGGGTTAGGGTTTTTGGAGGGATAGCAAGAGGAGAAATATTAAGCGCGACTAGGGACAGCGGCAAGTGGAAGTCCTTGATTGCGTACGTCCTCAAGAGACACGACACATGAAGAAGATCCTGAGAGAATTAGAGGTCCTACTAGTATATATAATTGAAGAACGCGATCTCAACAACACATGATATGCAGATATTCATATCAAGCTCAGAAATATAACTGTAGAAACTCCACAAAACGGAAGTTTAACGCAGACCACAAGCGGGACTTACATATAAGATACATCGCTAAAACCCCTGCTAAAAAAATGGTCGTTTCAAGCAGTAAATGGCCCTTCTGAAATGTTTATAAAAACCATATCTTGCGAAAAATGGAATATTGCTGCTAAATGATGTCTGGAGCTCTCCAATCCTTCAAAATCGCATGTGGCATTGTGGGCGATGAATAATTTCCACTTGACAGTATCTTGTTATTCTACCCCTATTTTTATGACAAATAATCCGGTGGACTGCATTCCTTGGCCCCATGAGTCAAGATATTCGCAACTAGGACCCGCCAGGCCACATACACTCAATCAACACTTTATTCCCTTCGTTTTGCATTGGCGAGTAAGACGTTCCACTCAGACCGTTTTTTTTTTTCAATTATGAAACGGATTGCAGAGGGAATGCTTTATTGATCGCTACGTAATTAAGAAACTTCCAACTGCAGACTTTAATCTCTTACCGCTTATTATACAATTTTCAATTTTCAGTAAGTCATTAGCATTCTTAAGAATATTTAGTCAAATGTACTCGCTTTTTTTTTGTAAACACAACGTTTCGACTAATCCGGTTAAGTGTACAATTTGCACAGAAAAAGCGATGCATATCATTTTCCCGCATTAAATTTTCACTAAATGAAGAGAAAAAAAGCAAGAAAAAAGTTCATTTCTTCGGACAGATCTTGAAATAAAGAAAATTAGTGAAAACTTCATAATGAAAGCACCTTATCTTAGAATAAAAAAAATTAAACTAATTATCACTACATTATATTATGATTAACTTCCGTGGATTAGCATTTCAATGAATTTTCTTAATCTGAAATGCAGAACGCCCCAAAAATGCGTAACAGCCTTTGATGAACCAAGTTAAGCATTTATTTTAATATACTTATATAATTTAGAAATTTAAAAAAAAAAAACACTTCATAAAAACTAATTCGTTTGTTTATTCCCCTTTTACTTTTCTTTTATTGAAGCGACATTATTGAATGACGGCTTCCTCAGTGATTTAATATGCACATATGTTCGCCGACATTTTGCTTGTAAAGGTCAGTGCCTTGTTTTGCCATTTTAATTAATTTTTCTTTCTTTTTTGACAAATTTAAATTCTAACACGTTCCGTTGATGATGTTAGAAGCTTTTTGTTAAATCAGTCCATTTTGAGAACTAAGCTAAAAAATCAAAATATTCTTGCACATACCTACCATGTGTTTGTTATTAACATGAACATAGATATCATTAATAACAGATAATGAAATGTATATATATATATTGTCATCTACATAGAGATCTGTTTCGCTGTGTCACACCTCATCAGTACGGTTAGACTCCGATTGCTTTTTAACTCAGGATTGAAACCCGCCCGAATTGGCGTCAGTCGGCGATTCTACCTCTGGGTTATGAGCGCTCGGTAGAAGAAGGCAAACTTTTTAGCGTATACATTATCATTATACACGCCCGATAGCCAGATTCTTCACTTGTAAACGAGTTATTACACGACCTAGGTTTCTACCATGTGGTGTCTTCAGGCGATTTGCAATAACAAATTTTATCGTTTACCGTATTTTTTAAGAACGCTCACGTAACGGTGGGTTTTTTAACACTCACGTGACGGGGAATTTTTGAACGCGCAATTTTTAAAATTACAAGAAATTATAACTTTTTATCCATGGTTGTATGAACCTAATAGCTATTTTTAATATGGTTACAGTTAGTCATAATTTCTATTTTGAATGTAGACTTGTGATTGAACCACCTGGTCTTAAAGGTGTCCTTGGCTGATTCCAAATATATTATGGTCAAAATAAAATGTATTTGGGATCAACCAAAGACACCTTTAAGACCAGGTGGTTCAATCACAAGTCTACATTCAAAATAGAAAACTGAAAAAAACTGTACAAAATTGTCTAGCTACGTGTGGAAATTGAAATCAAAATATGGAAAAGACCCAGATATAACGGGAAGTATAGTGAAAAGAGTCAAGCTTTTCAATGGTGGCAAAATATGTAGACTGTGCCAGGGAGAAAAGTTAGCGATTATGCTATTCCCAAACAAAATGAACTATTGAATGAAAGAACAGAATTTATGACTACATGACAGCGAATGCTGGACAATCTTATCAAAGATGAAGGAAAGATTGAAATCAGCAGAAGTGTGGTTCTACAGAAGGATGCTGAGAATACTATGTACCGAACATGTGAACAACGACGATGTTTTGGAGAGGATGGAAACAAGAAAGAAACTGATATTTAACATCAGAAAAAGACAGCTGGAGATTCTTGGACATATAATGAGGAAGGAAGGATTAGAGAATTTGATACTCGCAGGAGAATTAGAAGGAAAAAGAGTCAGGAGAAATCAACGTGTGACATACTTGATGGGCTTAATCAGGGAAAGGTAACAAGAGGAAGGGTGTTAAGAGCTACAAGTGTAGGGAGATGTGGAAGGCCATGATCGTCTACGTCCTGATGGGACACAACAGATAGAAGAAGAAGAAGAAGAAGAAGAAGAAGAAGAAGAAGAAGAAGATAATAAATAACACAGATAAAGCATTTATTAAAATATGTATTTAGATATTGTTATGGGAAGTAAATGTTACCGCTTATGTTGCAAATGCCATGTGTTAGTAATATGTAAAAGGCTGATGGTAAATTAATTATGTGCTGGGCTTAATTTGTTTTGTTTTACTGATATAAGTTTGGACACAAAAAATGAAGCCTTATGGGAATTTATAAAAGAAAAGTAATTAATATCTGTAGTGCATTCTTACTTCGGAGTTGTGAGTATTGCTGGTAGGAGGTCGCCCATCCAGCAGTTGGAAGACATCAGTCACAAATCGTCAAAGTGAGTGAAATAAGGAAGTAGGTACCTTGCGATTAAACTGATGATCAGCTGTTTTCATGCTTTGAGATTAAGTGCAAAATGCTTTTACATATACAAAAAAAAGTTTCTTTTTTTTATTGTGTATATACAGTTAGGATGTGCGTTGTGGTACAGTGGATATCAGCTCGGAACGAGAAGCCGGGGAGCCGAGTACAAATTCCAGTTGAATCCATTGTATTCACTTACGCGCAAATACCCTTGGGAAAGGTATTAATCCGTCTATTCCTTCCAGTTATGGGTTAAATAGCAGGACAGATTGGGTTCTATAGCCTTGGTCGGCAACCAGTCTACCGCAGAAAGCAATGGCAACCTACTGCGGGATATTCTTCTGCCCAGACAGTCATGTCTCTTTCGAGACATGATCGCCCAAGCGTGTATCACGTATGGCACTTAACTGACTGACTGAATATAATAGTTGGAATAATGATTAAGGCTTCTACTGGTCATAAAGTGGGGGATCAGTTTATTACTTCATAACAATAGGAAACCGATCCCCCATTAATTACTACATAATAATATAACACATCTTTTCCGCCTCTAGCTATGAGTCAAATAACAGGGCAGATTGGGTTCTATAGCTTTGGTCGGCAACCAGTCTACCGCAGAAAGCAATGGCAACCTACTGCGGGATAATCTTCTGCCCAGTCAGTCATGTCTCTTTCGAGACATGATCGCCCAAGCGTGTTTCACGTATGGCACTTAACTGACTGATATACAGTTAATGAAAAGTCATTTCTGTACGATGATCAGAAATATGCTTTTCTATTCGTTCAACAGATTTTAACCATCTTTAACATTGCCTACAGCAAATCTTCACCCTAAAACGAATTGTTTGATTACTACGCTACAAGTTTTTGCTGGATGACTACATTACAGCTTTCTGCAACGTAGCCACACCAATATGGCGGCGTCCTATTACCAAAATTTGGAAATGATTTATCAAAATATGAAAACATCTTGGTCAACAGTAGTGGATTAAAAAAATCTTATCTTGTTGTAGAATTCAAACCCAAATACTTAAAAAACAAACAACCAAAACGAAAACTTATGTAGTTGAGCTGTTCTTTACTGCCTATTTTAAATGATCATGTTCCCAACTGAATAACCATTTTCCTAGACTTTAGATGCCTCAATGCATCAAAGGTTGAAAATGTTTTGGGGCTGTTTAACTCCTCAGACCAATGAATATTGAACCATTTGCAATTCTAATGCTGCCTAATTTAAGTAATAAAGTTATATTTAAGTTGTGTTTGACTATTCTAAATGTTTGTCAATTAAAACGCCCACTTACTGGTTCTAATCTTTATATATATAACTACACATAACAATGTTTTTGAATAAATTCACGCCAAACAAAGCAATAGAATGCCCTTTGGTGACCTCTTTTCAAGTGCATCTCCGTCGACTTCCTGTTAAGGGGGGACACCAGGAACTTCCCTTAAACTTCTGAGGTTATAACTTTAATCAAGAATAAAGAGAAAACCCTGCAAGTATGGGACCAAGTGGCATGGACCAAAAACTATTTCCCTGATATCAGGAGGTCCGAAAAGAAGTTTCCTGAACTTAAAAAGTTAGCAAGTGTGTGCACAGGGAGAGTCCCGATTCTTCTCCATCCCTCCTTATATATTTACGAGTTTGATGCTTGTGTGCTGTCTAGTGACTTTGTTGTCTATTCAACATACGAGGACCGGCTGACCAGGGGTGGTTCCTTGCTAGTTAAACGTACCCTGGATACCAAGGTTAACTTTGTCCATGTCGATGCGGAGTGATGGCGGAAGATATTGCCGTGAACAGTAGTTCATTTCGGATCATTGTTGTTTATGCGCCCAATGACCAGAAGGAACGTTTCTTCTTTTATCGCCTGTGGTGGTCGTTTCTAATAGCCTCAATGCGCTTAGTCTTAGTGATGAGCTGGAATGCCATCCTGAACACCAAAATTACGTGAGTCGGTGAGCTTGCGAGAGATCGAGCAATAGTAGCTTGATTAATTTGATCGGTGAGTTTGGTCTCGTCCATAAATACCGGGTGGATCATTCAGGGCGGAAGATGTAGACATGGGTTCATATAGTGACCGTCTACTCGGGTAGCTAGCTACCTGGATAGGATTTTAGTGAGAAGGGTCGATCTTGATTTGCCAGATAGTTCCAATAGAATGTTTGGACAATGGAAGATCAATATTCCTTTACTGGACAGGTGGGACTTTCGGCAACAGCTAACTAGATTAGTCAAGAGGTAAATAGTGCAGGTGTTTATTAAAAATAAGTGGTGGGAGAGGCTTAACGACAGATTGTCTTTCACCACAGAATATATCCAACGGCTCACCATAAATAAGTTTAATAAAGATGAAGACTCTCAAAGATAATCTGTCCCGGAAGAAGCTATGGGGATTCCCTAGAGACAGACAGACTAAAAGGAGGTGCTCCACTAGAGTCAGTTAGTTAAATATATATGAAACAAGATGTCTAACGAAGACGTGTAGATGAACGCAGAATTTTGAGAATAACTCCGTCCTATACTTTACCTACGAACTCATCTTTAACAAATTAAATAATTAATGAACTTAGCTCACTAGCACCCCCTATTCGAGCTGCTTAACTTCCCACCTGTGGAATTCCCTTCCGTATACTTACTACCTCGACAGCTACAATCTCCAAGAATTTACATGTAAGGTCAATTGTCATCTCCTATCTCACTGACTCGCATCCTTTCTCTCAAGCTCTTTTCTCCATCCACTCCACCCCCATTACACCGGTATTCTCATTCTTCTATTACTCTCTTCCTGACATCCCTTATAACCTGCCTTTCTTTTTCATTACTTTCTTCCTATCTAACCCCCTGCTCACCAGTGACAATAAAACTGCCTTGCTTGGGGAGAAATTATTTTAAAAAAATCTATTCGTATGTGCCTTGTGTTGAGAGTTGTACTTTGGTCGTTCATGAAATGTTAGTCGAAGTGTGCACGGATTGCACTAATTTTCGACAGGTGGCAGGTCAGTCTGCGAGAGAATGTGGTGCATTTGATCCAATGTAAGTTTTTAATGTTTTTTGATTATCAGTGTTGGAGATGTAATGTTTCAGGTGGGGAGTATGAGAATTCATAGACAACATTATTTTTACATAAGGGATTTATAAGACCCCATGTTGTTGGTAAAATGATTTAAATTTATTCTAGCAGGTGATTAATCTTAGAATCACTGAGTGATAGGTAACGGTGAATTATGTCCTTAATTGCTTCTTCATCCTGCTTATAATTAGGGTAAATTTGATTACAACAGAATAAGTTAATGTTGTATTTATTTTTGTTTACGGCAGAGAGGAGTCTAGTGGTAGTTTTGTCTGATTTTCGTTCCGGCTAATTTTATTTGTTCGTCAACAACCTGCTTCAGGAAATTATTGTTAATTGAACGTTGTTTAATATTGCTAAGTTCCTTATGTAGAAAACAAAATCATCAAGATTCCACGGACTCCCCCTATATCGGCAACATATTCATACTAGAAAACAGTTTTTTATAAAAAAAATTAAAAACTGAAGGAAAATTTTGAGACTAAATCTGTCCCACACTTTACTGACGAACTCAACCAGAATATAAAAATCCGGTTTCTTGGCGTATTAATGGATGATCATAGTCATAATTTTACCACCTCTCTTTACAAAGGGAATCAGAAATAAAGAGAAAACTCTGCAAGTATGGAACCAAGTGGCATGAACCAAAGACTATTTCCCAGATATCTGGAGTACCCAAAAGAAGTCTCCTGAACTTAAAAAGTTAGCAAGTGTGTGCACAGGGAGGGTCCCGATTCTTCTCCATCCCTCCTTATATATTTACGAGTTTGATGCTTGTGTGCTGTCTAGTGACTTTGTTGTCTATTCAACATGCGAGGACCGGCTGACCAGAGGTGGTTCCTTGCTAGTTAAACGTACCCTGGATACCAAGGTTAACTTTGTCCATGTCGATGCGGAGTGATGGCGGAAGATATTGCCGTGAACAGTAGTTCATTTCGGATCATTGTTGTTTATGCGCCCAATGACCAGAAGGAACGTGTCTTCTTTTATCGCCTGTGGTGGTCGTTTCTAATAGCCTCAATGCGCTTAGTCTTAGTGATGAGCTGGAATGCCATCCTGAACACCAAAATTACGTGAGTCGGTGAGCTTGCGAGAGATCGAGCAATAGTAGCTTCATTGATTTGATTGGTGAGTTTGGTCTCGTCGATAAATACCGGGTAGATCATTCAGGGCGGAAGATGTAGACATGGGTTCATATGGTGACCGTCTACTCGGGTAGCTAGCTACCTGGATAGGATTTTAGTGAGAATGGTCGATCTAGATTTGCTAGATTGTTCCAATAGAATGTTTGGACAATGGAAGATCAATATTCCTTTACTGGACAGGTAGGACTTTCGGCAACAGCTAACTAAATTAATCAAGAGGGAAATAGTGCGGGCGTTTATTAAAAATAAGTGGTAGGAAACACGTGTTTACTTAACTACAAAAGTGAATGCCCTCACAAATACCAAAAATACAAATACAAATAAAGAGCGTCATTTACAGGGCCAACGTGATCTCTTCTTCACTCATATTATTCTATAAACAGCTTAACATTAAACAAACACTAATCAACAATAACTTCCATCGCCACGTTGTTCACGAAGAAATAAAATTAGCCGTTACACATGACGTCACGCTAAACCATCTCAAAAGCCCAGCAACCAAATGACACAGACAAAAAATTTCCAACTACCACACAGACACCACACCGATTCTTCATAATGACTGAGGTAGTCAAAAAATAGAGAAAAAAATAATAAAATGTTTAATTCAGAAATTTATCCACACTTTCGAGCAAAATATTTAACAGTTTATCTAAAAAAACAAACTTAAATATAATAAAAATTAAATAAACAGACCTTGCCGGTTCTTTTTAACCAAACTTGTTTGGAAATATATATACATTTCTTTTTATAATCGTGTGGCCCGAAGCAAAGAATTTTACTGTCACTGTTGTGCAGGGGGTTACATAAAATGAAGTAACAGGTTACAGAGAGTGTAAGGAAGAGAATACTGATGAGTGGGGTGGCCGGAGAAAAAGGCATGAGATAGAGAATGCAGGTTAGTGAGACAGGAGGTGACTTTTGACTTTACATTTGAATTCTTGAAGAATGTAGCTGTCGGGAAAGCAAGTATCCAGAAGGGAATTCCACAGGCGGGAAGTGCGAGAAAAGAAGCTACTTGAGTAGAATTTGCATTTACAATTTATCGGTTTCACAGTAAAAGGGTGGAACCTAGTTGCTAATCTTGTGGCTCGAGGAAATTCATTTATAGGGGGTACCAGTGACCTAAGTTCATCGGAGCAGAAGTCGTGACAGTATTTGTAGAAGAGACACAGGGAAACCACACTGCGTCGGTGAGAAAGCGACTGTATCCTCGCTGCCAAGTCGGGATCGATCACATTACAGATTCTCCGTTGGATCTTGTCAAGGACACCTAGGTGGATAGCAGGAGCACCCGATCTGATATGGCAGCAATATTCAATGCACGGGCGGATGGTGCATTGTTTCGGACAGGAAAAACTCCCTGGCCCTACACAGAGAACCGACTTTCTTAGCAGTAGATTTAGCTATGGATTCTATATAGTTTCTCCACTTAAGGTTTGATGTAAGAGTTAATCCGAGGAGGCGTAGTGTTTTACTTTCAGAAAGAGAAGCCTAATCCATGTTAATGGGCGTGAGGAACGATTGTCTTTGTTTTGGAAGCATTAAAATTTACGAGCCATTTCTTACCCCAGTCCACCACGGATTAGAGTTTCTTTTCAAGCTCGGCAGCGAGGTTTGCTTTGTCAGCCTCGGCAGATATTTGATAGAGACGTAAGAAAACCATAGTGTCGTCAGCGTATATGCCTACTTGGGATCTTATTACGTCGGGGAAATCGATAATATAGATAAGGAAAAGCGTAGGACCTAGAATAGAGCCTTGGGGGACACCCACGTTCGTGTGATAGTATTGGAAGTCTTGTGCGTTCAATACTAGCTTCATTGTTCGATTTGAAAGGAATGACTGGATTAAATCAAACAATTGTCCATTTATACCATAGCCCTGCAGCTTGCATATGAGGCCGGCATGCCAGACTCCTTCGAACGCTTTGGAGATGTCAAGGGCAACAGCTATGCTATTTATAACAAGTATACACATGAACTACAAGCAACCATTAAGGTACAAATGTGTATTTCTTATTAGTATAAATTTTAACTTTTTTTTATTTTCTATCGAGTACTGTTTGTCTGTAGTGCAGTGGATATCAGTTCGGAACGAGAAATCGGAGAGCCGAGTTCAAATTTCAGTTGAATTCGTTGCATTCACTTACGCACAAATACCATTGGGAAAAATATTAATATCTCTTTTCTCAAACTATGGGTTCTATAGCCTTGGTTGACAACCAGTGTATCGCAGAAATTAATGGCAACCTACTGCGGGAAAGTTTTCTGCCCAGGCAGTCATGTCTCTTTCGAGACATGATCGCCCAAGCGTGTATCAGATATGGCACTTAACTGACCCTTTTATTACCACTAGCACAGAGTGTACGACATCATATACACCCACAGACACACATTATATATATATATATATATATATATATATATATATATGTAAACATGTTACGGAAATTAATGAATTTTGACGAAACTTGGTTAAGCAACCGACAATTATATAATAATAAAATAATATTCAAAATAATTCATATATATATATATATATATAAAGAGAGAGAGAGAGAGAGAGAGAGAGAGAGAGAGAGAGAGAGAGAGAGATTAGGATTATGAATGTTTATTGACTACTTTGTACAGTGGAACCTCTACTTACGGAAGTAATTCGTTCTGGAAGTCGTTTCGTAACATGAAAATTTCGTAAGTAAAGACGCTTTTTACCCTATAAATGACCTAATCGGTTCGAAGCCTCCCAAAATTTGGACATACATGTTAGAATTAGATGACTGCACAATAAACATTAAAAATGAGAGTTGTACTTAATGTAAAGAATAAAGAACAAAGAATTAAGTAAAGAATTAAAAAAAATTACCTTTGGGGTTGGGCGACTGTGCGAAGACAACGTTGAGTGGGGTGAGTGAAAGACGAGGAGGCAATGAGGCGGACTCTGGGAGCTGCGAGTAGCAGGGCGTATTTTGAAATTTTCGCCTTTCGTATCCTGAAATTTCTTTCGTAACAAGATGCAATATTTTTCCAACGAGGCGTTTCGTAACCTAAAAATTTCGTATGTATAGCCTTTCGTAAAAAGAGATTCCACTGTATTATATATTTTGTATCAATTTCTCCAAGTTTTTTTGAGAAAAATGATATTGCTTACTAAATGAAAATCTAGAACCTGTAACCATAACTAAAGATTAGCGGATCCTGATATACGATCTAAAAGTCTTTTAAAGTCAGTGAAGTGTATGATCTCAAGTCATGGGAGCATAAATCCTTCATGGATGTGTTTTTTAAGAGTTCGACACTATAAGTTTATTCTCTTCAAAGATACATTTACCACATTTTTTTTTATAAAAACTTAGACGACACTGAATTGTTTTGCTCTAATATTTATCGTTATTTAATGATAAAAAACGGTGGAAAAAATCAAGTGAGGACTGAATTCATTCTTCTTTTTATGTCATTTGTCCCCTCGGAATATAAGCGATCATGGCCCTCCATACTAACCTTTTTAGCCTTCGATAAAATTTGTCTTTTTGTTATTTCTCCTAAACCCTGTTCTGCTATTCATTTACTCAAGCACTATGTTATGCATTGTTGTTCTGTGTTTCACTTGCATCCAGTCTTTCCTGTGAGTATCAGATTTTCCAAGCCCCCTTTCCTCATTATGTTTCTATTGTGGGGACCTACATACAAATGGACTCGTCCATGCCTTTATAATATGACGACCAACTCGGAGTGGGGGTCACTGAGTAGTAGACTTGCCTCCGCTACTATTGACACTGTCAACTCTCTGTCTTGGTTCCGCCAAAGGGTAGAATCATGACTGGGGAAAGATAGACAAATATTTTTGGCCGGGCTAAATGGCCCGGAAGACCCACATTAAAAAGACCTCTTTAACATTTTGCCTTAAGTGGGGAGTGACTAAATACTGCCACTGAGTAGTAGCCACAGAATAAGTGAATGAGTGAGCCAGGACGTCTGCGAGAGAAAGTACTCTCCAGTCCACGTTTACCTTTGTACTACATTTCCCGAGAAATTCAATCTTATACCCGAGTCTCTGTTATCTTTCTATGGCCCTTCGGTCATAACAGTTTCCGAGAAATTTCAACTGTCTCTTCCTGATATTAAGTATAAGAAACCGTTTTGTTTTCTATTTTCTCCAAAACTTTGTCATATTCAGTCCATGGTATCTTCAGAATTATTGTATTTTTGCTGCGCCAGTCTCTTCTTGATCACTGAAGAAATTGTCCTGCACTCACAGCCATATAAGAGAACAGATATCAGGTAACAGTTCATTACTCTTTTCTTTTACTTGTACACCAGCTAGAAAAGGAGCTTACTAGGCATCAACGATAGTCTGTGAATATTGCTTCCTAATGCCTATATATATATGTGTGTGTGTATGTGTGTGTGTATGTGTGTGTGTATGTGTGACTGTGTGTGTGTGTGACTGTATGTGTGTGACTGTGTGTGTGTTTGTGACTTTGTGTGACTCTGTGTGACTCTGTGTGTGTGTGTGTGTGTGTGTGTGTGTGTGTGTGTGTGTGTGTGTGTGTGTGTGTGTGTAACTCTCTGTGTGTAACTGTTACCTAGTGGTTGTGAGTTCCCAATCAGGTAGTGAAGCATCGATTCAGCAAGAACAAATAATAACTGATATCGCAATATCAACAGATATTTCGTATCAGCCAATGAAAGGATACCTGATGATGACCCCAGAATGCTTGGACGAAACGTTCCTAATATAATAACATCTGTATCAATCAAGATGTGAACAATAGTTCGAAATACTATATACTGACAAATTATTAATTTCTGAAATGAAATATAAAACTATATATTTCTTACTTTAGGCCATCCCTTAGTTTAACAAGAAAAGGAAAAAAACAATTATTTCCAATTTCTGAACGACCTGATCCCTTGACAGGTGTCTTCGAGATATTCAGTGGTTTGTGGAGAGCAACCCAAGAGAGAAGTCTTCCAACATACCTGCGGTTATTGACGTGAGTCACAGAACAGCTTAACACTATATATATATATATATATATATATATATATATATATATGTGTGTGTGTGTGTGTGTGTGTGTGTGTGTGTGGTGCTGAGTTGTGATGAAGCTGGGTTACTTTTTTTTCAGTGGTTTGCTGATAAAAAGACATTTTGACAAGCAGGTTTTTGTCGTAAAGTACCCAATATAAAGATAGGAATAGAACAGTAATTGGGTTAGTGTGGAAAAGCTTCTCACTTAACTGAGCAGATTCATGCCGACTTCGAAATTTCGTGAAGGCACCATTATGATACCATTATTCCACAGGGCTTTTTTTTCAATCTCTTGAAAATTGAAAAAAAGATATTAAAAAGCCCCTAAGAGAGTGGGCGTCATAGTAGTGCCTTCACGAAACTTAGAAGTCGGTATGAATCTACTCAATTGAGTGACACACTTCTCAAAATCAATCATATATATGTATATATATATATATATATATATATATATATATATATGAGAAAGAATATACATTTATGCCACTTAAATTCTTTGATGTATTTTTTAATTTTAGACAACATATTACCAAACACTCTATGAATTATATTAGATGGCTCGTTTCTAGGAAAATATACCATAAAAATCAAATTACCAAAAAGGTTAAAGATAATTGTTCAGATTCATATCGAAAAGTAAAAAAAAATATTTGAAGAGACTGTGATTGGTTCGTTGTAATCCAAAAGCAAAATCAAAAGCCTTGTGTGAAACACTATTTAAGAATTGCCGGTCACGATAGACGTTATCAAAGTTCATTCTAAAAAGGATACGTTTATTCAAAATACTATGAACGATCTTAAGCCGAAATGAAGTAAAACTAAAATTAACCCTGGTAACAATAATACAGTATTTGCTTTTATCATGGAGTACTTTTGTACGCGGAAAGAGTTGTAATTTCTTTATCCCTGCAGAAATCATTTCGAAACAATTCCATGTAGAACATTTAGAAATAAAGGATAATTTTTCTGATGAGAAATGACGTTTATTAACCAAAGTTGGACAAATATATTCAAAATAGAGTTTGAAAATGTAATAGTTATGCTTCAGTAGTAAAATTACCACCTATAAATTATCACCTATATGTCCGAGCATTGATAAATCGTAGCCAAGACTATATATAAATTTTGGCCAACGGTTTCACAAAATAGTCTGAGATATTGAAGTGTTAACGACCTACTACAGCAAACTTCTTACGTGAAAGTTTTGTAAAATTTGGAATCCCTGTCAGTGGGGTATCTGATAATCGAAATCATTTTCCTTCTAGTGAGTTTTAAAATTTCTGCAAAACTATGCGGTTTAACACATGAAAACACCGACTTATCATCTGAGATCGAATGGCCGAGCTGAGCGGTTTGTTGACGCCTTCAAAATGGATTTTAAAAAAATTAAAGAGTTGGAAATTGAAGAATCGGCATTGCAAGAATTTTGAAGTGTAAATCGAATGACGTCAACGAAAACCTCATTACGAAAATATCACCTGTAGATCCCATATTTGCTAGGAAAGTAAGATCCATTTTCGACAAATTAATTCTGGCAATATAAAAAAATATTAAAATTTCAAACTTCAAGATCACTTAAGGTTGGCGATAAAGGTTTCTTTAAAACATTTAAGACCGAAAAGAAAATTTAGCCGGAAAGAAATATTATTCAACGCTTTTGTAGTATGATGCACATTGTCGAAGCTGAACGATTTCGACATAAAAAATATATAAATCAATTGAAGTTGAGATATGCAACCAGTATAAGTTGAGAATATGAAACCAGTATAAGTTATTCAAATGGTGAATATATTTTGAGATACTTTTGAAGTGTCTATCACTAAAACGAATATTCTAATACAACGCCAGGGTAAGCAAAGGCTTAATCCAACTGAAATATTGAAAGTGGAACAATATTGGAAAAAAGATATTGATTAAAAAAAGTGCATATGTAAAAAGGGAGTGTTTTGAAGATAAACACACTTCTCCAGAATATGATGGACTCGTCCAAGTAGCATAAATACTGAAGACCTTGCAGTAGAGAAGGAAGTAGAAAGAAAGTTAGAGAGAGCGAGCCGGAACCAAGCATTATATCCTGACTGCAGAATTCAGCGAGACTATGTACAGGTTATAAGCGACATAATATTTCTTGGTTGTGCTATCTTTATTTAATGCAACGAAGCCATAGCAGTCATAACGCATGAATTTTGGAATTTTATGCATTTTTCTTCTGTGGATTTTACAGGTTTTGCGTTTGGCGTTGGTAAGAAATAATTTTGGCATTGGTAGATATTTCGATATATTTCTCGCTTTCGGACAAGAATTCATGGTTACAGATTTCTTGCACGAAGAAAACACCTTCAAACTCCACGAATACCGGAATTATTTCCTGCACAATGCCAAACGCAAAGCCTACAAAATTCACAAACAAAATATACCCACCATGTATAAAATATACCCCCATATGTATCTATATCATAAATTTCCGTGACGCGGAAAACGAAATTACTTATTCAAACGTTACCTGTTGAAAACCATTAAGAACTTCTGTTCCACCTCATTCTCAGGTCCTTGACGTTGCGATAACGAAAATGTTCCACCTGAAAACAAGTATTTTATGTATAATAACTGAATCTCGAGGTTCGATCAAGAAAGATACAGGCAAGCACACATAAAAAAGAATTCTAGTAGCCCTCTTATTAGAAAAGATTTTTTAATGACCAATGTGGAACTGCTCGTCCACTCAGGAGAGTATTATCAGTGTAAAGAAAATATAAACATATTACATATTAAGGATAAAGTAAAACCAGAATTTGTGCCAGCAGAAGAATGCCTTACTTAACTTGGGACGAAAAGGAACACAGTTCAAGAAGACGAGAGTTGGCGATAGACATTGGATTTCAGCCTTTGAAGAGTGTCAGTCAGTTAAGTGCCATACGTGATACACGCTTGGGCAGAAGATTATCCCGCAGTAGGTTGCCATTGCTTTCTGCGGTAGATTGGTTGCCGACCAAGGCTATAGAACCCAATCTGTCCTGTTATTTGACTCTTAGCTAGAGGCGGAAAAGATGTGTCATATTGTTATGTAGTAATTAATGGGGGATCGGTTTCCTATTGTTACGAAGTAATAAACTGATCCCCCACTTTATGACCAGTAGAAGCCTTAATCCTTATTCCAACTATTATATTCAGTCAGTCAGTTAAGTGCCATACGTGATACACGCTTGGGCAAAAGATTATCCCGCAGTAGGTTGCCATTGCTTTCTGCGGTAGATTGGTTGCCGACCAAGGCTATAGAACCCAATCTGTCCTGTTATTTAACCCATAACTGGAAGGAATAGACGGATTAATACCTTTCCCAAGGGTATTTGCGCGTAAGTGAATGCAATGAATTCAGCTGGAATTCTAACTCGGCTCCCTGATTTCTTGTTTCGAGCCAATATTCAATGCACCACAACGCACATGTAGTTAGCAGAAAAAGAAGAAATCGAGAATTTCACGCGGAAGAAGCGCGAGAAAAGAAAGTTTGTATAGAAGAGGCCTTTCGAAAATACCCACTTTCTGTAGCGCAGGAGGATGTCGTCAGTGATGTACTTTACATAGGTCATTTGGCAGTTCTGGGTCTTGCAACATCATACTACCTTCGCCGAGTTGACCCCGTCAGAGCTGATCAGGCTCCGACGCTCCCGCCTTCTGTTCTATGCTATACGACACTGATGTTTTATTATTTTCTAAGCCGAAGACTGGCGGGAAACACATAAGGAGAGTCCATAGCGCTCGGGTAAGTTGGGTTTTTCAATCAGTCGGAAAAAAAGATTTATTTAATATAATTAAATACGAACTTCAGTCTAAAATTATGTACAAGACAAATAATTTCCCACCCCCAGAGAAAAAAAAATGAGATTTCACGAAAACTTAGAGCCACGAATATTAACATAAAATACATCGATATGTACATGTATATACATGTGTCGTTTTTAAAGTTAAAATTCAACCATTAAACTACCCTACGAAAGAGAAGAAAATAATAATGATATACCCCACCCCGAAGATGAAAAAACTGTACGAGTAGATTTTAAACAGCAAATACGTATATACAAAATTGTCGTTTTTAAAGTTAAAATACCTAAATTATCCACGAGAAGATAAATAATAAATAAATTGAATATAGCTAGGACAATATTAAAACTGGGAGACCTAGTTGTCAATCTAGCAGCACTCATACATTAACCTAGCTAGGGTAACAGAGAAAAAGGCTCATTAAAGCAGTTGCCATGAAAATATCTGTAGAAAAGACAAAGGGAAACCGTATTACGCAGGTGATAAAGTGACTGATGTCGGGAGGGGCCTGTTGAGGGTCGATTAAAACAGATTTTCAAATAACTGGGTCCAGTAACTATTATCGCTGTTTATCGTATCGACAGGGGGTTTGTTTCTAACCTTTTGTTGATAGTAGTTTGGAAAGACAGTGCCAATGCCTATATAATATACTAGCACTATAGCCCGGCGTTGCTCGGGTGCTATGAAAGCTTTAAAACTAATCCATGGTCCTGGAGCTCAGACTCAGCCTAAAGAATATTTATCTGAAGTTTGGTGGGAATCGGATAAAAATTGTGGATTTGTATAAAGGACATACAGACAGATAAACAGACACACACACATACATCTTATCTTTTATATATATATTATCGATTTTCTGCACTATTGTAAGAAGTGCAACCTTGAAACTTCTGAATATCGTTTCTTATGTCTTTGTCTATGAGTGTATCAAATTTGATTAAAATCGGACCACTCCTTATATAACACGATTTTTTCGATTATCGATTTTCGATATTTATCGGGTGTACCTCAGCACAAAACCTAGCTAAGAACACTCACAGACGCTTATAGTACAACTGTGTAAATTTTCATGAAAATTGGTTCAGCCGTTTTGGAGTCTATAGGTAACGGATACACACACACACAGACAAAGTACCATTTATAAATAAGTTTAGATAGATTTAGATT